>VWPV01022501.1:0-18671 GCA_013389885.1 Geococcyx californianus | reverse complement strand
AGTTGTAGGCAATCCAGGAGGCTTCTGGAGTGCATAGAAGGTAACTTCTTACCCAGGTAATAGACACTCCTACCCGAGGGGATGCAATGCTGGACCTGATGATCACCAATGCAAGTAAGCTCATCAGTGATGTTAAGATCAGAGGCAACCTGGGCTGCAGTGATCATGCATCAATGGAGTTCAGGGTCCTGAGGGATATGGAACAGGTGAGGAATATAGTCAGGACGCTAAATTTTAGGAAAGCAAAATCCCAGCTCTTCAAGGAGTTAGTCAGTAGGACCCCTTGGGAAACGGTTCTCAGTAATGAGAGAGCAGAATGGAGCTGGCAGATATTTAAGGATGCTTTCCATGGAGTGCAAGAGCGCTCAGTCCCCAGGTGCAGGAAAACAGGCAGGGAAGGAAAGAGACTAGCATGGCTGAGTCAAGACCTACTGGTCAAACTGAAGAGCAAGAGGAAACTTCAAAGGCAGTGCAAGCAGGGACAGGGAACCTGGGAATATTACAGGGACGCTAGATGGTTGAAAGCCAAGGGGCAGCTGGGGCTGAACTTGGCAAAGAATAACAAGAAAGCCTTCTACTGGTATACCAATCAGAAAAGGAAGGTTGTAGAAAGCGGACACCCTACCCCAATCACTAAAAATGGTGACCTTGTATCAACAGATGAGCAGAAGGCCGAGGTACTCAGCAACTGTTTTGCCTCAGTGTTCACTGGCAACTGCTAACTTAGCTGTCCTGGGTCAAAGGAAAACAAGATGGAGACCAAGGGGTCTAAAGCCCCTCCCACTGCCAGGGAAGATCAAGTTCGTGACCACCTGAAGAACCTGAACATATGTGAGTCTATGGGACCTGATGAAATGCATCCCAGAGTCCTGAGGGAACTGGCTGATGACGTTGCCATACCACTCTCCATGATATTTAAAAATCATGGCTGTCAGGGGAAGTCCTTGGTGACTGGAAGAAAGGCAACATTGTGCCCATTTTTAAAAAGGGTAGAAAAGGTGACCTTGGGAAGTATCNACATTCAGAGAGTAGTGGTCAACAGCTTGATGTCCAGATGGAGATCCATGACAAGTGGTGTCTCTCAGGGGTCCATACAAGGACCACTGTTGTTTAATAGTTTCATTGATGAAAGACAATGAGATCAACTGCACCCTCAGCTAGATTGCAGATAAGAGTAAGTTGAGTAATGCAGTTGTCATGCCAGGAGGATGGGATGTCATGCAGAGGGACCTGAACAAGCTGGAGAAGTTGGCTTATGTGAACCTCAAGCCAAGTGCAAGGTCCTACACTTGGGTTGCAGCAGTCTGCGGTTTCAGTACAGGCTGGGGGACGATGTGATTGAGAGCAGCCCTGTGGAGAAGGACTTGCAGGTTCTGGTGGATAAGAAGCTTGACATGAACCAGCAACATGTGCTTGCAGCCCACAAGGCCAGCCGTGTCCTGGGCTGTGTCAAAAGAAGCGTGGCCAGCAGGGTGAGGGAAGTGATTCTTCCCCTCTGCTCCACTCTTGTGAGATCCCACCTGGAGTGCTGGGTACAGTTCTGGAATCCCCAACATAAGAAGGATATGGAACTGTTGGAACAGGTCCAGAGGAGGGCCATGGAGATGATCAGAAGATTGGACTACCTCAGGTATGAGGACAGGCTGAGAGAGTTGGGATTGTTCAGCCTGGAGAAGAGAAGGCTCCAGAAAGACCTTACAATGGCCTTCCTGTACCTGAAGCTGGCCTACAGAAAAGGCACATAGTGATAAGATGAGCGGGAATGGGTTTAAACTGGAAGGGGAAAGATTTAGATTAGATTCATTCTTCATGATGAGGGTGGTGAGACATTGGCACAGGTTGCTGAGGGAAGATTTGGATGTCCCCTCCCTGGGAGGGTTCAAGGTTGGATGGGGCCTTGAGCTGCCTGGTGGGGTGGGAGGTGTCTCTGCTCATGGCAGGGGGTGGAACTGGGTGATCTTTAAGGTCCCTTCCAACCCAAACCAGATACACAACTTAAATCCTCATTATTGTATTTAATTTCTGAACCATTCCTGATTTTGGGACTGCAATAGCCTCTGAAACTGTTGAAAAATCCAGTAAAAAAATCATTATGTTTTCTTTCTTTTTTTTTGTAGTGAAGGTTTAGCCTGGACAAGCTACTCTGTTGGTTTTTTTTTTTTTTTTTACATTATTCAAGCAAAGCTTCATTTATTTGAGATTTAATCCATGGAAATCACAGTTTTCAAACAATCATAACAGCACAGAAGTTCACAAGGTGCTGCATAATATGTAATAATTATTGCCTTAAAACAGATTTCTCTTGATGTTTTATGTAAATATTGCTTGATCTAATGAAACTTATTTTAGAACACTACTGGAACAAATCAGTTACTTCTTTTCCAGTATCTAGCATACTAAACCCATCAAATTAAGTTTCTAAACCCGATTATTTTGTATAGTGCTCTAATAGTTTCTGAAGATTTCTGGAGTAACTATAGCAGAACTTCACTCTATAAAACAAATTATTTTTGCTCCCTGGTGGGTCCTTGTTCTGCTAAAATAGTCAATTTGATAATAAGAGCTTTTATTCGGAAATAAATTCTCAGTAACTTTGAAATATGTGAATTAAATTTGCACTGCAAGGACATGATTCACAAAATTTTTACCTAATTGGTAAAATATGAACAATTAGGACCAACTTTTAATGAGATTACAGTTCTATTGTTCCAGGAAACATTAATATTTAAATACTCCTGAGACTGAAGGATATTTTTTAAATTTTGTTTTAGGTAATTTTTTTTATATAACTCTGAAATATAGTAGCAAAGAACACAGTCAATTGTGTTTCTGCGCATGTGGTATGCAATTAAAAGCATCTTGGCATTTTTTTTTCTGTAATGTACCCCACTTCTATGAGTTCCTTGACCATGCTACTTGTTTTCTGCCTGGTCACAATGTTTTTTTTCAGTCAATTTTCTTCTCTCATTGAGTATGTGGAGGAGAACCAGAAATTCTGATCCCAGCAACCCTTGTCAGCAGCCTTTTAATCACCAAAGCACCTAAACCTGACTACCATCCTTTCGCTTTGGTGAGCAATGGTTTCAGTGTGTATCTACAATACATGGTGTCAGTGCATTTCTGGAAGTATCAGCTTTCACAAGGTGAAGTACCCCAGCACAGCTCACACCTAGAATCTACAGATGTCTAGAAACTTATAATGAAATCAAAACTGTGCAACCTGTTTTGATGTGACTAGTTCCCCACATACACTTTATGGGAAGCCCAAGTGCACACAAAATGGTCCTGATGCTACGGCACAGGCAACTTCTTAATATTCCATCTTCTTTATGACTACTATTCTTAAGTCTCTGGAGGATGTGTTCCTACAGGTTTGAATTAAGTCAAAAGAAGGATCTCCGAATGTCAAGCTCATAACTTTTTGTGCTTCTCACACCTGAATGTACAAATAAATTAATTTTTTTCTCAAAACAGGAGATGAAATACTGCCTCTTATAATAACACAATTGGTGAAGCTGTAATTTAGAACCCATGTGCTGCTTAAGGAGTTGATTCCAAACAACATGACCAATGTTAAGGGAAAGATGCAAACAATTTTAATTACTTCAGCGCAAGATATTGAGCTTGATTTCTTTGAAATTCTATTTCTTGTTAAAAGTCAGGCTTAGCCTGTGATAACAGGAGATGGCAAATAATTTTTAAATGCATTTAGTTTTAATACTAGAGAGAGACTGTCAGAAAGAGACTGTCAAATGAAGAGTTTTATGCGGCAGCAGTAAGATGTCTGAGGAAAAGCATAAGATTCATATGGTCGGTTTTCATAGGTGACTTGTTTATATTTTTTTTCAAAGAGCTATTAGACTCTCTGAATGGTAAATAGAGAACTGTGTATTAATTATTTATTCTCAAGGGGTACTTCATAACTACCAAATATCTTAGTCCCTCAACCGTCTTCTGGGTCTTGACTCCCTGACCATCAATACTGCACGCAGTAAGCACTCTTACCCTGAAACATTTAGTTCACCACAAAAAAACCCTAAAAACTGAGGTGCAGTTCTGTAGATAATTCAGGTAGTTTTTTGCACTATGTCCCAAACTGTATTCAGAGTTTAAATGAGCAAGATAACTTTGCATAGTTCTTCTCCACAATGACCTCTAAACAAAAAATATCTGCAGTCTAGTGACTTCAAAGACTATTAGTCAGTCCTTTGGGTACCCATAATAAAACAGATATCTTTTGGATATGGGCAAAGAGTGTTCACTCATAAACTACATTTATCATATCAATCCTCAGCTTTCATTCGTATACCAAAAGTCTACTGCTCCTGAAACCCTTGAAGTGATGCCACTGTTAACAACACATTAAATCAGGGATGAGATTCTCTTTAATACAGATGTGTAAACCTAAGGTGAGCAGCTAAAAATAACTTTTCAGATCTGCAGACATGGCTATGCTTTAGTGATGCTGAGTTTGTTCATGAGAGCTGTTCTCACAGTTTTGAGCAGTACGTGTAATTTTTCCTTATGTAATTATACTTTTTTAGTTCATTCCTTAGCATTTTCTTAAAACTATTAGACATGCACAGTATTCTGTGTTACTTCTAATCAAGGTAAAATTACATGACAATTGCAGTTTAATTAAAGGAAAACATTTAAGTTTATTGATCTCTAGACGGTTAAGTATATACTTCTATTAGCATATAGGTAAATATGCTGCTAAGTCATAATCCTAGTTTGTTTGATAAAAATTGCATTATCTGTCCTATATTAGTCAGCCTAGGTTACCCATGTTCAGCTCTCTTTTTGGATGTCTTCTTCATCTCAATCCTCTAACATTTGTTCTCTGTTTATTTTTAATGATTTATAAATGGCTTCTTTGTTTACTTTCAGAAAACAACTCTTTTCATGATACAGACTTCCCACATAAGCAGTCTTTCCATCACTAGCTAAAGATGAAACATCAACATTTTTATTTACTATGAAGATGCTCCAAGTCTAAAGAGAATTGGTTTTGTTTTTTTATAATACATGTGATCAGCAACAATATTAATTTGCAGACGTCTTCAGTCTGATGATATTTTTTTGCTGCTGTGTTCAAGATAAAACATGAAATATTACACATAAACATAACCATATCTCCTCTCTTCTCTTTCAAAACGGATCTTAGAAAGAAAACATTCAGAAAAGTTATTTAGAAGATACTTCATAGCAATTTGTAATGTAATCTACAGAGAAATCCCTCCAGTCCTTGCAGTTTCATAATGAATGACCATAAAAATCCTTAGGGGCAAAGTTTTCCTTCAACACTTTCGGGTAAAATGAGGCAATATTCAGTTTCATATTCAATATGAGTCTGTCATCACTGTTCTTTATTTTATTGTATGATGGCCTGTGTCTGGACAGAAGGCAGTGGAGACCCATTGAAGGATACACAGGACCCATCAAGGACACATAGGAATCCTGCACTACCTTATTCTATCTGGATGGCAGAAACAAGAGAGACAATGCCTGAGGACCACAAAGGCACACTGGGGAGATGGACAAGCTGAAAGATTAAAATATCCAGGGTAGAAACTAAGCTGAAAAGGTGCTGTCCATCATTACTTGAGACAGACCTGGTATCATGATTCTGTATTGAGTTCTTTAACACAGAACTGTGTCACCAGAAGGATAAAGGGTTTACCTTCCAGTGGTCATGGCAAGACACAACTATTTTCTCCCTGCCTGGGCATTTTGGCTATTTTATTAGAGTTTCCAGAGTGCTTAGTAGGGAAGGGCAGAGACAAATGTGCAGACATACCCTGCTTTCCCATTATCAAATAGTACCAGTTTCCACAGGCTACCGGTCTGATTAACAGCAAATGCCAGTTTCCAACTGTTAGTTTAATAGAACTGTTAATTTTGTAAATGCCTTAATGGTCTACACATAACCTAATAATTGCAAGAGTAAGAACTCCCTGGTTACAATCTAAACCAGGACTAAGCAGAAAAAAGATATTTTATACCCAGTGTCCCATTACATTCTCTCTCAGCTATTAAGGATTATTTATATGCTGTGTATTGCAGTCATGTGTAAAGGGCCACCACTGTACCTCTTCTCCACTGCACTACGCTGAATCATACATTAAACATCAGTCTTTGCTTTAACAATGTTAAGATAGGGAGTACATGCTTGCAATTAATGCCGAAATCATACCATGGCAAACATTTTCAAATGAAAGCCTGAGAAACCAATTGGCTGTATCTCTCAAAGACCATATATATTACATACATTCCAGGCTTAACCTTGGCTCTCAGAGAGGTAGATTTATGAGTGCTTGGGATAGACTACATTTCCTTTAAAGATATTGCCATGTATTTTGACTTTGTTAATAAACAAAGTAATTTTATTTTTATATTTTAGTTCATTCTTGTATTCAAGAAAAGAAAAAGATGATACGTAAGAAAGTCACAAGAGAATGGAGAGGATAAGAGGATCTATACAAACACTAAATGGTTAACCCCACTTGTCTTATTTTGCAATGTGTCTGATGTATGTACATGGGTGTACGTACATATCCTTTTCTTTTCCTGTTTGTCTCTCATTATCATTGATTCTCTCCAAAGATTATCTTATATCTGGCTTGTAGGCAGTACCTTGTCTTTCATCTTATATAACTATTCTCCCCCTCAATTTCCGACACAGCAGCCTGTTTGTTCCTCTCAGCTCCCACACGGCAATCGCTTTCTTTTGCTATATGGATATGCAGACCCTCAATTCTCAGTGTATATCCTTATCTAATTTTTCTTGAACTCAGGAATATACCTTTTCCTTTCTTCTCTTGGATTCTGTCTGTGGAAAAATTTACTAGGACTCCTTATATACCCAGGGAGAGTTGTGAACATTTTATTCTATATTGTCTTATAATAAAAAAAAATCAGATACATTATTTGTTTAGGGTATTGTCTCATAAACTTGCTCTACTTAAAGTCTGGAAGACATATTGCACCTCATTGTTTTAAGTTGGCATAGTATGAAATATAAGTGGGACTGACCAAGGATGGGCAGTAATTAATGACCTTTAAAACTTGTAACTGCAGTTTTTATTTTATCTTGCACACAGCTGTGAAAACATATGATAGCAGATACCCAAGAGCATATATTGCCACCGATAAGAACAGTGACTTTTTATACATCTATCCTCAGACGCAGTCATAATCATATAACTTGCAGCATAAATTTTAAAGGGCTGTCTTTATCTTGTTTCCTCTTTCTTCACCTAGCTTTGAGCTTGTTTTATCCTTTCTCACCTGGAAGCTTTGTGTCTCCTCTCTGGTTTGAGAATGAAAAAGTACAATACCATGAACTCTGCAGGGAGTTCAGAAAAATGGCCATTACAATGTTGTTTCCTGCAGTTTTCATGGCTTCTTACACAGACAGAACCACAGAAAAGACCCTGAATCTAGGGCAATACTTCAAGCTTTGCACTATACGGTATGTGGCAGTGGGAAAGCTGAAAGACTTGCTGTGTATGTCCAGCAACAATGGAGCAATGCCTATTTAATGAGAAAGGAAGAAAAAACATTTTTTATCCCAGATACTCCCTTGCAAAACAGAATTATCAACTTCTACCAGTATTATTTTATTTCATAAGTCTGTCAAGAGCACCTATTTTTTCTATAGGTACATTTTCCAAAACCATTCACACAATTGAAAAGTAACTATAATTCAGATTTATTTTCTTTGTAATCAACCTTTGCCCTTTCTTTCCATTTCCCTCTTGCTCCCTGTTTCTTTTTGACAATAGAAAGGGGAGAAAACAAAACTTGTAGGTAACTCATGGATTGAGATACCCGCTGTTTGCTGGACTATTTCTGTATCCAGTATCACCAAACATCAGAAAAAATATGAGATCCATGGAACATAGTCTAAGAATTATATCCGTGAGTAACTAGTAAGCAGTAGTGTTATGATCTTGCATGATCTCTGCCTGTAAATGTAACATAACTTCAGCAGGACAGAGGAGAACGTTTATTATTCTGTAGTCTTGCTTCCATTCTGGAATACGAAGGAAGTAAAGGAAGACAATTCTCCAGATTTCCATTAATTTCTAGGATTACGGATGCTTGGGGAATATGCTGAGTTGCCCAAGGAACACACAAGCATTGCATAAATGGATATGCCTGTCAGACATGTGCCAACACAGAAGTTTTCTGTGATGGTTTAGCTTTATTTTCTAAGGATATCAAACTCAGAAAGTTCTAAAGGTCAAAATTAGATCCACTAAAGTATGAAGCGAGTACTGGCAACCCAAGTACCACATTTCGTTGTCTTATCTATCAACGTATTTTTAACAGTGCTGAGGAAAGGACCATCCATCCTCTCCCAGAAGTCTCTTCTGAGTCACTGGAGGATTACTGCCAAAATGCTGCCCTTGGTGAGCAGGCTGTATCCAACAGCTGCCTCCTGATCATTTGCAGCCGCTGGAAATTGTAATCCTTTTGGACAAGAGAAGAGAGCTCAAGTATGTTGAGTTCTTTAAAATGTTATGAAATCAGATATCTAGGTAGAGAGAAAGGGTATTTGTGTCTGTGCCGAGGAAAAGACTAAGGTGGTACTTCACCATTGGACATCAAAGAATCAATATAGGCAAAATGTGTAAGTGATTCTATTTGTTCTGCTGCTCTGGGAACAATTTTTTTGGCGCCTGCCCTAAGGGTGACGGAACTTTCTGAATCTGATGCTAAATTGTGTTTAATCACTCTTATATTATCTTTGGCTTTCACCTAGCTAAGTAATTATGATGATATTGTGCAATAGATTTATCAGTTCTTCTGGATTTATTCCCTTTTGTAAGTTTGATACAGTGTCTTACTAAAAAAAATAAGTCTAGGCTCTTTACTAATAATGCAGATTTAAATGATTCCTGGTTGATACTTTTATTTTGCTTTTGAGGCTTTTTTTTCCCACCTTTTTCTCCTCAGAACATATTTAAATAGCTCAACTAACATAAGAAACAGGTAAAAACATAAGAAACAGGTAAAAAAGTTTTAGTTCCTTAACAGCTGCTATGTACAAACTTGTGTTGTGTAGCAGTTTATATAATCCTCAGATCTAGGATGCTGAAACTGGAACTAATACTCCTCATAACATATGCAAGATATTTTAAACAGCAAACTAATAATGCTAAAGGCCACTGTATATATCTAAGTACTTAGGAATAAAGAAAAGTGTTTTTTCTGAAGGATCATCTGACAAATCACACATCACTTCAGTTTTCAATAAAAGGCTTTAGACTGCTGCCAGCCAGCAGTCTAAAGCTCTATGCTGACTTGAAGAAGGAAGCTAAAACAGAGGAAATATCCATGTATTAAATTAAAAGAATCATAGTTAAAACATCTGAAACTAATACATACATAGGATACCAAGGCTGCATGTTTTCCTCCACTATGTGCAAGAAACAATAATTTATATTAAGTTACTTGCCATCTTAAAATGATTGAGCCTCATGTTTTCTGCATGATTTAGTACTTTTAAAGTGGGACAAGTAATTACTTCTTACATAATAAGCCATCTGCGTAGATATAATTAAACATTTGCTCAGTTGTATTTTATATTAAACCAGAAAAATAATATGGTTAAGTAGCATTCATCATGCAGAAGATGGCAAAATCAGCTGAAAATCCATCTATAACATCCTGGTTAGTTGCTAAGCTTTTGAAGGGGTCTTGAATAGATCTCAAATGTGATGCTGCATAACTCAGGTTGACATGGTAACGTGCATAGTAAGGAAAATCTCTGCTTTATTAGCAACTTCATTTTAATTCCCTCCCCTTTTCATATGCTCCCCTCAGTTTCTGGAGTAATTGTACCTTAAGAGCCTCTCATTGTAACTTGTAATTATTTGGCATAATTAAGATGGTGTTCTAGTATTTTATTTTGTAGGCAGCAGAATAGTAGAGGTCTATGAGATGAATCCCTAGCAGCATTTTTTAATGATCATGTTAAATTTAGTGCTGTTCTGAGAAAGATTATGTGTATTGCTTGGTTAATGGGATGTTTGCTATATTAGGACTGATCTGGCAGCACTCCAACAGAGGAAACAGGCAAAAAGCTACTCTAGCAGACATATATGCTGTTAAGGGTCAATGACCAGAGCCATAGGCCCTGAAGACTCTTGCTAAGCCGACAAGACCAGAAAGGCCAAAGCTTAAGAACACAGGGTGATGATATGGTAGCAGGGTAAAAATAGACCCTGTAAGACAGAGGCATGAGCAGGTTTGCAAAAACAAAGCTGAAACATATTTGGATAAATTGAGACTTCATAGATGACCATCACAAAATTCTTAAAGTAGTCTTAAAGTAATATAAACATATCTTTAGATAGTTTTAAAATAACTGTCTCTAAAAGCTTTATTTCTTCTGAAAAGTAAACCATACTTTGTTTTTAACAAGGATTTACATCTCCATACATTCCTTAAGTATCTTCTGTGCATGACAGAACAGTATAGATTGGTGTATGGTGTGGGATGTGTCTGGCACTTTATAGCACATGACTGAGGAAGGGAGAAGGAAGGAAGGAAGGAAGGAAGGAAGGAAGGAAGGAAGGAAGGAAGGAAGGAAGGAAGGAACGAACGAACGAACGAACGAACGAACGAACTGCAGAGCTAGGATTTCAACCAAGGAACATGATAGTCAAAGAAAGAAACCAAAATGCTATGCTGCATGAATGCTTGAGGTACAGACAAAGCTAAAGAGGCAGTGTTTTTCATTGTGTGACACTTGACAGGTCTACTGGATACAGAATCCCAAAGGTGCTCAAACTCATTCAGCCTTTTGAGCAAGTCATGAAAGATA
Source organism: Geococcyx californianus (assembly GCA_013389885.1). Classification (NCBI taxonomy): domain Eukaryota; kingdom Metazoa; phylum Chordata; class Aves; order Cuculiformes; family Neomorphidae; genus Geococcyx; species Geococcyx californianus. Next base: position 7,834 of record VWPV01022501.1, on the reverse strand, counting down.
AACAGCCAAGGCTGACTGAGGGACAGAACTGCAACATTCCACAGAGGATAAATAAAGGCAGACATGGAGTGACCAAAAAACGAGCTTTTTTGTCACCTAGCTTTTCAGACAAACATTTGATTTACCATGGAAATACTGACATCACTGTGAGAGATGTCTTACAAAGGAAATCTAATAAAGGACTTGGAAATATCTGAAAAAAAAAAACAACCCTGACAAATGAAAGAACAGAAAAGAACTTCCAGTTATCTGATAATTGTATAATTATCAAGATTGAAAAAAATGGTTGAAATTAGCTTCCATGACAGCTTCTGGATCCATGGTAGCTCCACATGTCTACATAACACCTGATTCCTTCCACAGTAGCATTTCAGAGCACAAAAAAACCTCAGACATTTTTTAAACTGGCAAGTGAGTTTTCTGTTGTTTAGATAATTTTAAACGTAATAACACTGAAAAAATCAAACTAAGGAAACAAAACAAGAGTAATTGTTTGGAGGCAGTTTCCACTAGGTCTACACTATCCAAAAGAGAAGAAAGAAAAGAGAAATTTTAATGTCACTATCTGCTGCAATAACTTAAATTAATTGTTAAGGTTAAAAAATTCTGTTTTTCCACATGGGTTTGCTTTACTGTGGGTTCCCTTAGGCCACTTATGATTTAAGGTTCTTTATTTTAAAGCTATCAAGAGTGTAGTTCTGTTTATGTAAAACAGCCCTTCATAAATTTTCAAGGGATTTTTTACACTAAACTTTCCTATACTAAAGCAAAATTAATTCCTTCTTCAAAACAGAGGACTCTGAATTCCACTTTCATGGCAAATTAGGTTTGCTTTGTTACCATCTAAGAACATGTGGATTAACTTGCTTAATGCTACTTTCTTTCCTAACAACAAAAGTTCAAATGTAATCTTCAGATTTGTGTTTGATTTCTTTCTGGCTGTTAACTGTAACAGCCTCTTTTAATAAAAATTCACATTTTAGGCTATGTGTGAATATATTTCACATTGACTGCACCTAAACTTTCAAAATGTAATCATATGGACAAACAGAAGAAGTGTTATCTAGTGATGTAGAACTGCCAGCTATCCTATTCTCTTCTAAGCCTCATTAGTTTGCCCACACAAACACGGTTACTGTATGGACAACAAAGGTCCTATTTCTTATCCAAGGACTGAGGTGACAGTCCACAGAGTTTTAAACTGACAGAAAACATCTATCTACCCCAGCCAAGAGCCCTACGTTTTCTAACAAGTAATTCTAGATAGCTAGTCCTTTTAATTTTGACTCATTCCAGATCATTGTCATTTGGACTGGCTCAAGAGTTTTCAAGGTCAAGTTCTTAATGAATTTTGAGGTAATTATAGTTTGGTGTAGTAGAACTGGAGGTATTTGGAAATATCCAGAAGGGTAGTGCGTTGGATAAATATTCATTTTGTATTTGGGCTTCTGAAGTCTGAGTCCAGTTCTAGGCATTTAGGTTCTTTCTTTGGGGAAAGGGGAGAAGACTGTCAGTTACATCTGCTTGCCTTGTACATTTACTAGTTGTTTAGTTTATGTTAAAGAGAGCCTCTAACTTCCATTCTTTTTCCTCTGTGTATATTGTTTTTGTTATCTGTGCATCCCTGACAAATCTGTGATGACTATGGGAATATTATACTTTGATCTGAATTTACTGTGAGCCATTTTACCACAAGAGTCACAACTACTCTTACAGTAACATTGCTAATTAAATCAGATTGTTTTATCAGATATAAAATTATTACTGCCTGCATATTTATTTACTATCATTGTCTTTTAACAATAAAGTATTTAGGATTGATATCTGTGATAATTTTGTTTGTCTTTTACCTTACAGCCGTGCACAACTTTATGGTGGCTAAGCATGCCTGAATTAGCATCAACAGAGATGTTACTAACAAGTACTTCTCTAGACCTTAAATTTTCAATAATTTGAAGGTAAAATTATTTGCTGTTTAGCATCTTAAAACAATACTTATTACTTATCTGGGCACTAATGGTATTAGACAGTAAGGCTTTAGGATTAGTATGATCATTTGGAGGTTGAATCTCCTCTAAACTAATGAAACTGGACTTTCAGCCATAATGTAGATAAATCTTTAATTAGATGCCAAGTCGTAGGGTGGTTGGGTGGAAGGACCATCAGTAAAGGAGATGGTCACATAGCAATAGAACAGGATCCTTTCATTGTACACAAACTGCATGAGGAGAGAAGTGGCGGTCTAGTTAAAGAAACAACTGCTGCCTTAAACCCCTAATCTGCAAATGAGCTGTGGGAGAGGATGGTATCCAAATCCTCAGTTAGAAAAGATATATGTTGCCTGAAAGATCCGATTTTGCTTGTAACAGGAGGTATGGAACCCAGCAGATACTGCTTGACAACCTCATATGCCCAGTGTATCACAAAACACAGCATCTAAAACTACTCCTATACAGTGAAAATCTGAGATGCCTCCCAGGTCACCAATATCTTCCCATTTTATTTCTCCTCTTTGAATGACCTGAGATTTTCCCCCATTGTTTCCTGTTTACTGCCCTCATGCATCCTTTAGTGATCTGGAACACACTGGCTGATACCTTTCCTGAGAATGAGCTAAGGTCTATCCCTCCCTCTCCTCACAAATTTCTGCCTCAGCTACTGTGATATTCCTACCCTCTTCTGACTGACAAGACCAGCATGAAAGAAAAAAATTATCTGGGGATTTACTTCAAAAGTGCCAGTAGCTGGTGCAGAATTTCACCCTCAAAATTCTTTTAGGAAGTAGGCCTGTTTTAAAAATAACAGTTCTAAAAATTATGTCCCAGCCCCTCTAACTTATTTTTACAACATTAGTAAACAAAACTACCACATATGCTGTTCTTACGTTGTTCAGAGAACTATGTACAGTTTGTGCATTTATATTCATAAAAGATTCCAGCTTTCTCTCAAAATCAAAAAGATGGTCCCCAAATAACCAGCTCTGAGCATGTGCATACTACTGAGACTAAACTGAAGTTATTCTGGACACACATATTTTAAATTATTTAAAATGCTTTTGCCAAAGGTTAGCAGTCAGCAAAGAATATCAATTTAATTAGTTTGAATCAAGGACCAGCAAAAATTCAGATCCTGCGCTCCATAATGATTCTAATTCAGCTTCTTTGGCAACCTGGAAAGGAGAAAGATGGTAGTAATGGTTTACTCAGATATGTATCTTGCTACACTACATGACGATGGAGAATATTTTGGAGATGGACACAGTTATTTCACAGGTAGGATTTGGCCTGCCATCCAGATAGTTCATTTATAATTCATAATCCCAGATGACGGGGGGTTTGGTTCAATTTGTTAAAAAATACGAGCAAGAAAATCACATCAGATAAACTTTAAACATGCCCTTAATAATATCTGAAATAATAGCATCTGAAACAGCTCAACAACACCTGAAAAAAAAAAAAAAAGAAGAGACATAAGTATGACAAACCATGCTGGAGATCTTTTTCTTGACATAGTTAAATTATCCATTGAGTATCAAAACATGAAACATCATAATTTTCCAATACCAAACATGTTCACTTTACAATGGGACCTCTTCCCAGTAGATAAACACGTAGAAATAACTTTAAGGGTGTTTCATCCAATGACCAGCATGCAATTATATCTGCAATATGCAAAGAGTTAAGTCCTGGTCTATAGTTTGTTTTTAAAAGGACTAATTTCTTGAAGAAGTCAAGCAAATAAATGAGACAGACAGAAAAATAATCCTTAACAGTGGATGATTTTACCAAATGAAAAGTCCCATTGTGCAGTTAAAGAGGGTATTGTCTTTTCTTATAAATATCCTTACTGAAAAGAAATGTCGAAGAACAGATAATACAGCAAAAACATTTCACTTGTTATTGCAAGTATGGACAAGTGAAATATCAACAAGAGACGTATAAGAAATCATTGGTGATAAATTTTACAAACAGAAATATTGAGAACAAATGGGAATTAAAAAAAAATACGTTCTGAACAAAAGTAATCCTAGAAAAACCATAGATCTGTTATAGAAGGAAACCATTGAAATTGTCTTTAACCACAGAGAACAGACAGAAGAATTCAGTAAATATTTATGTATAAAGCAGTCCCATCCCAGTCATGAATGTCCTATGTTTTGCCTAAAATAATATGCAAATAATTTTTAATACACAGGTAGTTTAAATCTTTACAAAGTATTTATTACTAGTCTGCCTGTTTTATGTTTAAGAAATCAAAGAATATGAAGGAAGTATTAAAAACCTGGATAAAGCCAGGTTTATGTTTGAACAATATAAAAAAAATATGATCTTGATTATGTAATTCTAGCTATGCTGCAATCAGTGGCAGGTAAAATAACTGACGACCTGATATGTGATGCAATCAATACAGAAATAATGGCGTAATTCATGCCAATGAGCATGTCAAATTGGGTAGTTTTCTGGGTGATACTGCTGAATATGATTAATAAAGGTGACCGCATTGAGATACGCTTCTGAAAACTTATGGACGTACAGCAGTACATCAATCTAATTAAGTGATTAGCATTATATAAAATCAGTGTAACAGATAATAATGAATTAACAATGTCTAAATGACAGATCTCCAAAGTGACTATAAGCAGCTAGTCATCAGCCATCTAGTAATTCATCAGGAATTGGTAGAATTTCATTCTTTTTCATAAGTGAGTTTTTCCCAATGTGCTTCTGGTGCCTGATGCCAGGGCTCCACCACCCCACCCCACGCCTCTGCAGTGCCCAGCTGGCTGGTGCAGCTCTAGTTGCTCACATCCCTGCTGGGAGCTGGCATATGCTGTTTGCTGAAATGGGCATATGCGACCACACTAGGACCAGTTCCCTTGGCCTGGGCTGGCATCCTGAGAGCTGAGTGCCTCTCTGACATGAACTGGAATGGAGCTCTAAACACACCCTTGACACCCACTGTCTTGGGGGACTGAGCTGTACATTTTAGAAAATGCTGTCCTCTGCTACTACATAAATTTATGAGTGATCTGAAGGAATATTTAATAGCATTAATGGTGAAATTTTCAGATGACATAAAATGCATGAAGCGCTAAATAATGCAAAGAAAAAACAGTTTTTCTGTAGGGATATTGACTTCCTTTGCTACGCCAGGATCATTTGAACATGCTTTTTCAGACAGCGGAATGCAAGGTCATTCAGCAGGAACAAAGAATGTAGGTCACGTTTTGAAGACTGGAAACTGTCCTGGAAAGCAGTGACTCTGAAAAGGATTTAGGGGTCACAATGGTTAGTCAACTAAAGAGAAGCTCCCAAGAACGAAGTTCCAAGGCATTCAGTACAGCCTTCAGATGCTGGGTGGTGACATAACTGTATCCAATTCTACTGCACATTTTTGAGGTGCTTAAAAATTAGCGATGTTCAGAGAAGCACTGTTGGAATATCGTTAGATCTGAAAAACCTGATTAACAATAACAGAGATGAAAAGCCCCAGACTTACTTTATCCAAAATGGGATTAAGAAGTGACTGTATTGTGGTTTATAAGGATGCATTACAGAGGGCTCAGGATACATACAATAGTCCAAAGTCTGTCCAACAAGGAAAGACAAATTTATATTAGCAAAATAGTATCCTCTTTTAACAGGGTAACTATATAACTCTTGAAACAATTTATGCAAAATTTGTTTCTATTTAGAAATGCATTCTTTTCATTTAAGCTATGAAGAAACCCATGAAAAATGTAAAGGAAAAGCATCTTTCAAAGTGCTTTGAAAAGAAAAGCATGATAAGCATGCATTAACAAAGGCAAACAGACTGTGTATTTTGTTTTGTCTTCATGCTAAACACAAAACCTGTAAATGAATAAACAACACATTTTAAAATATAGTTCCCTATTAGGTTAATACTTTAGTTTTGATTTATATTGTATTCCTTTCTTTTGACCTTTATTTTAAAAACATAATCAGAGTGAAGATCTTTCTTGAACATCTGTGAAATACTTTGCACACTTAGGCTAGACGTAAATAATACATGTCAGGAAGATGTAAACACCAATGGGAGAAATAAATTATGTACGTGAACACAGGGCAGTATAGCTAAAGTAATGAGCTGAAACAAAGAAACTTCCATTAACCTGATCATCAGAAAAGAATTCCTTATAATTGGAGGAATTCAGCTTCGAAGAGATGTCTCCTTTTGGAAGTCAAAGCCCTGTTACCTGGGACATTTAAAATGAACAGAACAAAAAAGCAGTGAAAAATGTTAAAGAACAATCCTTTGTCAGGACCATGATGGTCTTTTCCATCTTTGTGATATCCTTTTTTTTCTTAAGACTCCCATTAAATTTTTATTTGACTGTTGACCTACAAGAGAAGTTGTGTAAAGAATACAATTTTGCTGCAAGATTACCATAATTCTATTAAAATTAATTCCCATTCTCCCATCAAGTATACCAACATGACCAATATTGCTGTGTCTGGTCTGTTATGTTTAAACACACACCAAGAGATTTTCCAAAACAATGCACTGAAAAGCAGTATAGGTAGTGAAATACTCAATGTGGAGGTGCTCAGTTTTTAGGAACTTGCATCTGAAAAACGGCAGTCTTTAGCAAAGCACCTCTGCACACCCTACTGACCACAGAAAAGAGTTACGTGCCTTGGAACAAGATCTACAAAAACTAAGCTAGGTGGTAAGAATGTACTGAGGATAGACTTGTACATTCAATTCTGAATCTCTTTGATGTTCAGATACTTTAATGTTACTACTGCTTCAAGCCAAGGATTTCCTGAAGGTTTTAGGTGCTCATTGGTCTTTCAAAAACTAAGGAAACAAGAGTAGCCAGAAGACTCCTGTCTTTAGTCTGTACTTGAATGATTAAAGAATTTCTGTAGGATGATGAAGATACAGCAACAATTAATTTTCTCCTTTAGGGAATCTCCTGCCTCCTAAGAGCTTGTCTCTGGACTGTTCAAGGGAATAGAGAAAAAGAGGGTGTGCTCCATCTCCTTCTTTTGAGCCTCTTACCGTTTTTGTAGACTGAAGACTTCATTTGCCTTCAGATAGATTAAACAGGAGCCTCTATTCTGATTAGAGGTCTATCCCTGAGAACAAGACATCCTGGACTTAAGTCCTTACTCCACTGATTGTTTCTGGATTTATGGTTATGAAACATACAAATGGTCTGTAATAAAGACACACAAAGCCATCTTTTGTCCTTCCTAAATGAGTGCCATAACCACGAGGTTACAGATTAATTCCCTCTCTCTGATCTAATGCATTTTTAATTCTTTCAGAGTATAAAGTGGAACAGCTTCAGCAGAAGGGACAGACTGTTTTCTTCCTTTCCATGTCCCCCTGGACTGTGAGCTGTTTACCTGACAAGTACCAGAGTGCATGAAGTCCTTGTTGCACAAAGGAAAGTAAATCAGATCCTTCACCTCAAGAATGTTTTAACCACTAAAAATTTTATATTAGAATGAGGAATAACAAAGCCTTTGAGGACAAAGCATTAGTTAAGGCTAAATTTTTGTGTGGAGGTGGACAGCAAACCTACTCTGAGACCTGAGGGGCTGGGGTGTAAGAGGAGCAAGTCAGCCAGATGAAGCCTGAGATGCCTTTGGGCAAAGGCATCTTCTGGGAAATTTAGCATAAAAACTGTCGCATCTATGGATGTTAGTCACTTTCAAGGTCAGCTGTAACAAAGGGAGTGGTATAAGGAAGCCTGGCTCCAGTTTCAGTGCCTAAAATTCACACCAGTCCCTCCTTCAGCACCCAGGTCCTGTCACCCAAGAGAACCTCATGGAAAGGACCTGGGATTGTTCAGCCTGAAGAA
>VWPV01022500.1:0-14670 GCA_013389885.1 Geococcyx californianus | reverse complement strand
ATATATATATAAGTACACATATACCTATATACATATATACTCACACGAATTATGATTCTCTTTTCTTTTCTATGAATATGGCCAAAGACCTCTTCAACCAATCCTTGTACTTATAGAGTTATACATCTGTCTTCTTTCCATACAGGCAACATAATGTAGGGGCTTTTAGGTAAAAGTTACCAAATTCCAGCTTAGGCAAAGGGTTGAATAAGAGTCTAGCAAGAGCCATACCTCAAACACTGGGCATGGTGTCCCTCTAAAATGCAAAATCGCTTTCTAGTAGATGGACACTGTCTATTAATTATATTTCCTGAAAGTAAAAATCACATGTCAGCAACTGGGACTTGAAACCTGGTACATCGTAAGCGGACTATGATACCAGATAACGGGATAACCTTCAAGCTAAACCTCTTGCTTCATTTCAGAAAAAAATGGCTTTGGTCAAAACCTAGGATGTGACCATTTCTTCTAGCGAGCTGTGAATTCATTTATGGGAAGATTTAGGCTTTCCCCAAAGGGTTGGATGATTTTCATAAGGGTTTCCTTTTCCTCTAGGCATATACAGAGTCCAAATACTTTTGCAGAGACATAAGAATGAATGACCTCCTGACTCCATCATTCACCATGAGTCATGCATAGCTTGGAATAGCTAGAATGAGTCATATATTGCTTTCAGCAGGGCTTGTCAGAGAATAGTGCTTTGCATACAAACACATTGATTCATCTGGAGACATTCACTTTCCAAGAAACTATTTTATTTAGGAAATTTCATATGGTCTGTGTGTAGCTACTTTAACAAATAAACAAAATAAAATTAATTATTTCATTGACCATTTGAACTTGTGTCAGTTTGATATAGTTGAAGGGGATGTCTGTACATCAGAGAGTGTATTGGGATTTTGTTGCACACACAAAGAATCAAATTTCATGAGAAAATCATCTTGCCTTTTATATTTATGTTACCAGATAATATTCCTTGTCTGTATGGTCTGACCAAGCAGAAGAAGATAAAATCACTCAGAGCATTCAGGGTTTGTTGTGAAGACATGAGCTGTAATAAACCAGTATATGATGCACTGTGGTTTTCTTCAACCCCTTCATCAGCTTAATTGCCTTTATCTGGACACGCAAGATTCAAAGAATTAGAGATTAGAATTTTAGTTTTATTTCGTTCGAGCATTTTTAACCATTTATCTTTGGACTAAATGGGTGAAAAATATTTCCCAAATGGCAAAGTGGTAAGATAGGGGAAAACGAAGCTTATGTTCTTGTTGCTTAGTCAACTCAGACTGTTCCAGTGAAACAGTTTCCATTGCAAAATGTTGATTTATTAAATGCAGGATGTTCCCCCAGCTATTTAAAAAAATTATATTCTGAAAGCTCTTCTTCTCTGGCAGGCTGAATAAAAGGTGGGCAGTATGAACAATATAAAAAATAATTCCAGAAGATCAAAATTCAACTTAGCTTTGGAATTTCTGATCTTCCAGAAATTAAAAACTGCAAATAATCCGCCCTCTGCTGAGAGACTTTTTAAATGTGAGAATATCCTAGGAAATGGATATTTCAGATTTATACTACCTTTTCATTTTATGTAAAACCCAGAATTATTAATGTAACTTTTACATAACATCTTAAATCCAAAATATCATCACTTAAGCAATTGCTATAAGTTGTCTCAATATTCCACTTGCGTTTCCCTGAATGAATCAGATTGAACCAAAGCCATGGGTTTCAAGGACCTATGCTTTTCACCCCGAAACATCAGACCTTCAAGTAAAGGCTGTATAAAGAATGTTTGAGTTTGCATTTTTGACAGCATACCACATCTGCTTACCTTCCCCAGAACCCGTGAAATATTGGCTCTTAAAACTGTCAGTGATTCTTGAAAGCACAAGTGCTTTTTTGGTTTAGGTCCAGCTGTTTTAGTAGGGTAAATCCAGGTATAATTTTCCAGTCCCTGGGTTTTCAGACTCCTCAGAAGTCTCTAAGTCTGTACATTAGCCTGCTAATTAATAGTGTAGATAAAGCCAAGATGAAGACTGTTGTAGGTAATAGAAGTTTTGATATTGATTTCAATATCAAGGAGGTTTGGCCTCAAAGATATTGTCTGCCACAGTAGCTCTGACCTCAGTGTTATGGTGAAGGAGAGGGCACAGCTGGCCATCCCTAGGGTGCCTGGGTGTTCCCCGACCCTCTCTCCTGTAGCCATCAGCACAGATAAAATAGCTATAAGCAAAGAAGGCAGTTCAGATCCCCTACCTCTGCCTAGTTTGTTGCTGTGCATGTGTGGGGAAAAAAGAAAGGCAAGAATCCTAGATGGGAAAAGGTTGGTAATGTGCCAGGAGCGGCAGGTTGTACTTGGTGAAGAGTAGAAGAACGCGAGAGAAAGAGACTCAAGGGATGAGGATCAAAGTGGACTATGGATTAGGGCTATGCTCTCTCCATTTTCCAGTAATGTTTAATCCCTAAGAGCAGTAAGACTGAAGACCTCCTTTGTAGTGATATTTACTGTAGGCTTTTCAGCAAATTAGCACAAATATTTGGAAATTAATTGAGTATACGTGGATAAATAAGCATTAATCTGTACATATCTATAATTAATAAAGACTAAATACACTATAATCTTATTAATTCAGAAAATCTTTAATGGAGCTCCAGGCATAAGTGTTAACTGCTGAGGCTATGCTCTGTATGGTTCTTAATAATAATAATAATAATAATAATAATAATAATAATAATAATAATAATAATAACGTGTTTCATTTCTTTAAAAATAGGTTCAGCTGCAGAATGTGAATTCTTTAATATAAAAGCTCTGCATGTGTCTTCCTGGTAACATATCCCAAGATTTATGTGCATCATAAACAAATATGTCTGTGGTATTATAAAGTGTAATTCCACCGTATTTGTTATTAGGAAAGGGAATAAGCTTTCCCATATGCTTTCACTATTATTTCTCTTGTAACTGGGAACATGCTGCCAGTACATTATCAGGAAATAAAAGCTACCCATCACTGCTGTAAATATTGGAAGGTGAGTGTTATAGAGCTGCTCTGTGGTAAAGAGCAGAGAGGGTTTACTCTCAGCCTTCAGACAGCAGGTACATTCCAATGCTCAGCAACAAGACACAAAGCCTTGGACTGGTGACACCTTGTCATTTGTTTGCTTAGAATCACAGAAGGGTTTGGAAGGGACCTTAAACATAATCCAGTTCCAATGCCCCTGCCATGGGCGGGGATATCTTCCTATATATAAGGGAACACACATATATATAAGGAGTTGATGATACACACTTTGATTTGAGGGAGGTTTGGAAATCTCAGCTGAGACTTGGATGTAAAATTTCCTACACTCAGTTTACCCTTTGTGTCTCTTTCCAAGATTTTGTGAAGGGTAAGGCAGAATTTCCTTCTCTTCCCTCCCATGCTAGGAGTTGATATTACAGTGGACTAAGCCGTAACGGAAAAGAAACTTGGGAAAAGGAGTTTATTACTCTTTTAGCATTACTGTTATGGTTTATGTTGGGCACAGCCAACGAGCCCCTGTATATTGTACTGGGCATTCTCCAAAGGCAATAAAAAGTCCATTCATTGACATGAGGGTACAACAGACCAGTGCAGTGTTTGTTGAACACCCTTTGAGCACTCACCAGGCAAGAGTAATATCACTTGAAACCGTTTAACTGACAAATGTGTTGGGGGAAAGTTTTTGGCTGAGTCTTGTATTTTGCATAAGTACTTATCCTTGCTTCTGCTGTTATATTGGACAGTATTCTGTGCTATTCCAGTGTGAGAGGATGAGCTTGTGAATGTGAAAAGTGACAGTTCATGGCAATGCACGTAGGCACACACAAAAAGGCTGGAAAACCTCACTGTAAGACTGTAAAATCCAGTTGTCATCTTCTGCCATTAAACTGATCAATCCCAACTGATATTCATCATATAGAAACATTCTGGGTTTAGTAGTTTCAGTGGCCGGTTACTGGTACTATAGCCTTAGACAGCTAAACCCCAGCAGAGGAGAGAGGGGACAAAGAAAGAGGAACGCAGAACCCACAGAAAGCTTGAGGAATAAGGAAGATTTTCCACAATGAAAAAATACCACCTATCTTTTAGCTATTTCTCATCTTACCATTGCAAATTCTTTTCAGAATTCGAATGTACACTTTGTCAAACAAATTTGGGTACCAGAGGATTAGCCAAGTAAAATCTATCCAAACAATCCAGTATTTATGATTTTTAAACAGCTATTCCCATATAAAATAAAATTACGGCACTCTACCACAGCTAGAAGAATAATAGAACCTCTCGCTTCAGAACTCAGTGGAAATGTAGTGTAACACCTATAATTATAAGGTTGATATTTTGCTGAACATGTTTTTCTCACTTTAATGATCCTAAGTTACATGGATTCATACTTTACACTGCAAGTAGCTACACAGTTTTCAATGGGAGTATTTAGAGAGAAAAGTATGACCTATAATGACTAAGATCAAAAGCAACTAAATTTAAAAGTTAATTAGCTCAGTAATGCCACTTTGCATGCCACCAAAGTGCATGTGAATGGCTTTGAAATAGGAATAAGATTTAAAGGAAAACCATACCAAACATCTCCTTCCCCAACCTTTGTGTGCATTTTTTTTTTTCTGAAATAATATTATGGAAGCATTTAATACATTAGCTTAGATTTCTTCACTGCTCCTAAGTGCAGAGGCACATTCAGCATAAAGAATGACAGGTAGTGTTCTCGTTTATGGGATAAAGAAGAAAAAGCAAAAATTTCAACTATTGTGAAACTTACAAAAGGACCACAAACATTAGAAACATTGATTTTCACTGTATTGTTATTGTCATCAGACATTATTACACTTGGAAGACTTACCCTTGTTCTAGGGTGTGGGCTGAATCTTTTTCCAAAAACTATTCCCTGTGGAAGGCTCTATATATTGTGGCGCTGGAGCATGTTCTCATACAAATGAGAAGTTGGGGAAAAGAATGTGAAATTTCAAAATTATGTTCCCACTCTCTTCTAAGCAGTCAAGAAAACATGTAAAAGACCTCAGTAAACACACTCTGATTAAAAAATGCTTGCTAGAAATGTTTACTCTCCCTTCCAAATAATTCACTTTGTGTACTTACGGCATAGCACAGCATTCGTCCTTCGTAATTTGTAAAATCAGAGATGAGGAGCTTGAAGAGAGTGCAAGCATGTCTTTCCAGCAGGAAGTACTTCACAGATGCACAATGCTTGGGGAAATTCAATGCTTTCCTATACCAAAAAAGGTTGATTGTCAGAAGCCATTTTAGAAGCCCTGGAGATAAGTCATGCCTGTCAAGAATGATTTAGCAGTATCTAGAAAGGGATGAGCTCCATCAGATGGTAGGAAACTCACTCAAAACCTCTCTTTCTCTCTAGTGGCTGAAATTCCTTGCCAGATCTACTGATGGGGTGAAGAAGCAGCTACTGTCCTTGCTCAGGGACTTCTCCAGATCCCGGTGAGCTAGCTGGTCCTTTTCCCTATTCAGAGGGCTGGCTTGCCATGAGCACCTACACAAGGTTAGGTTGGGAAAGCCAGAGGGCACCATTGGGATAATTTGGTGCAACATCCTAAATACCACAAGGTGTATAAAGTCATCCAAGTGATCAGGGCATCCAGCTTCATCTGCCTCATCCAGTAGATGCCTGGACTTAGCTGCTTTCCATGAATCCGCCTTGGATTGTGGTGCCACAGGTAGAAGGACTCTCTGGTATGAGACATCTCCTTCCTAGAAAGTTGCTGGAAGGGCTGGAAGTTTTCATACTTTTTGACAATTACATCCTACCACTAGAATTTCTTACAGGCACAGGTCTGAGGTTTTCTTAAGTCTCTAATCCAGAGTGATCTGAAGAAGGGCAGTACTTCAGTTTTGCTCTGACTATAATTTTCCTAGTTTTTAGAAAGATGTGGTGATAGTTTTTAACCATGTATCTATGTCCTGAGGCTTTTCCTCTGGCTCTTAAGAGAGATTAGTTTTCAACTTTACATAAAACTCCTTAGTTTTATGAAAAAGCAACATAGTGAAACTTCTGAAGTGGCTGATTTCAAATTTTTCAGCCTTATTTGGTGATCTGTCTCCATTTTATTGGAGAACATATTGGCCCTTTGATGTTTCTGTTCAAGAGAAGTGAGTAGAAACTTACCATGGACACTGCTGTTTTGCCTTGGATCTTCCAGCTTCCTCTCTGACAACTTACTATGCTGCCTTCATGCTGGGAAGGATAATAAAGCAGTGGTAAATGGGAGGATTTTTCTAGGACAGAATGATTTTGAACCCATCCTTGAGAACAAAACAGGCTTTATATCCCAGTACTCTAAACTTGAAGGACAAAGGAGTGGCAGAGGCAAGCTGAACTTTGGTTCAAGAAATGAGCGTGGTGCGAAGCAAGAACATTTGCCTTGCAATTCCCTTCTCATTTTACAGAAACTTCCAGTTAATAAACACAATCAAAACAGTGAAGTGAGCTCCCCTGATAATGCAAGAACGTCAAGAAGAAGGAAGAAGGGTCAAAAAAGTTAAGCTCTGCTAGTCAAGTATCAAACATTTCAAAAATATTAAAAAGCAACACTTAATCCTAGTGATTTTTAAACAATATCCTTACCTGTCAAGATTTTGCAAACTCTAGTTCTCAGAATAACAGACACAAACACGGAAGTCTCCACAGCACCAGCAGGGAACGCTGGGTGATAGGAGTTTCCTAGCAAGCCACTCTTTGGGTTTTGAGAACAAAATAAATGTTGCACTGGCACAGATTTCTGTGAGTCTACGCAATTTTAGGGACTCCAGTTCTAGCACAGTTACACTTTTTACAAGCTGCAGCCAGATGTCTAATTGGAATCCACTAAGGATAAAAGGGGACCTGTAAAACTAACAGATTGATTAAATATAATTTTGGCTTTCTGTAAAACAGAAGCATTCCTTGGTTATTGCATGTAAATGTAAAGGACACTGCATGAAACATTCCACAATAATTTAAGGGACAGCCCTTTCCCGATCTTAAGGTATTTTTTACTTTTTCCAAAAGGAATAGCAGAAAATGGATTTATCACTTTGCTGCCAGGTATGCTCTCGCTTACAGTGTGACTTTTTCTACCTGTTGAAGATCTACCTTCCTCTCTGCCATGCAGAGCACAGTGAAATATACAGCCAAGGCTAGACTGGAAAAGGACAATGACTGCTGCCTCTCTTCTTGCTCCCACCTATCTCCAAAGATTCTGGGAACACCTCAGCACAACCATCAATGTTAAAAAAACTAAGGGTTTTGTAGCTGCTGGCAGAAGGCAGAAATGCCATGCCCGCCTAGCAGCCACTCTGCGTTGCGCAGGGAAGAGGTTGAGTCACCATCCCTGGAGATATTTAAAAGATGTGTAGGTGTGGCACTTGGGGACATGGTTTAGTGGTGGAGTTGGCAGTGTTGGCTTCATGGTTGGGCTCGATACTTTTAAGGATCTTTTTCAACTTAAATAATGCTGTGTTTCTATGGTGCTCCTCGGTATCCCATTAACGTAGATTCTCTGTTCTCTGTTTTTTACAGAGTGGGTGGGCAGTGGAAAGACTTGCAAAGGGGAAAGAAAGAGCAGACCAGACATAGCTAGTAAATAGGTGCTAGAAGTGGTGTGAAAGGTATATAGAATTTGAGGTTCCCATTACATACTTTAGAAGGGGTTACAAGGAAAAATAACAATTTAAAAATAAGAAAGACAACAACATTTAAAAAGTCTGTACAATGAGCATATGAGTTTAAAAATACCTGTTCACAGATAAAAGAGTTCCAAGGAGAGCCATGTTTCTTCCCTGTCCTTCTGCATTTCGGTATTTCTGACATTCCTTCTTTTTAACCATGGGTTTTTTTTTTTTTAGCCATCCCAGGGTAAAAGCTTTAGAAGGCCTTTATTTAAACATATGGAGGCACCCTCTTAAAGCTACCAGTTATATCCATCATCATGCAAACATGCCCTTTCTGAAGGATAGACCTGAATTTTGAATATATCTCCCCGTTCCAATCTCTCCTTTATGATTGAATATGTTTTGAAAAAAAGATTAATTCCACCACAAAGTGTATACATCAGCTTTTAAATGGTAAATTTAAAGTAGAAGCTTGAGGTTGCTGGTAAGAGTTCAGAATTTTTTGATCAATGTCCAAGATGAGAATTTTAAGGAATTTTTATTTTTATGACAAGTTACCTTAGTAAATTATTTCCAAGGACAGTAAAGGAGCACAAAAACATTCTGATTAAACCTTAGTACATCCAAATCCATAAATTAAAGAAGATAAATAAGGTACCCTTCATTAGTCTAGCCCTTAAATAATTTGTAACAAAATGCCCACCTATAACAGCGTGATTTTTGTTGTTGTTGGGTTTTTTTGCTTGAAGAAGCAATTCCAAACAAAAAGAAAAAAGAGGAAGAAAGATAGCACACACGAATTAAAGAAAATGCAGCTGCTGGTGTTGCTTGTTCTTTATACCATATATGCATTGTGCCAAAGAAGAGGAGACTTTGATTTTTTTTTGGCACAGCCTAAACATTACTTCAGAGGAATTGTAAGTACCATTCTCTCTGCTCTCTACTATTAGTTACATGAAGCACAATGACTAACACCGACACAGTTTGCTGCAACAGGATCATGATTGCTAAACATGTATTTTTTATTAACATACTATTTTAAATCTTGAGGTTGTCCCTTTAAACCCTCAATATGGTTTTTCTGTTCAATACTTATTTTAGGGCTTTTTTTCCTGTGGTTGAACAG
Source organism: Geococcyx californianus (assembly GCA_013389885.1). Lineage (NCBI taxonomy): Eukaryota > Metazoa > Chordata > Aves > Cuculiformes > Neomorphidae > Geococcyx > Geococcyx californianus. The sequence goes on along the minus strand of VWPV01022500.1, from coordinate 5,880 downwards.
AGTCAGATGCCTTTCTGCCTTTCTGGCCTCTGTCTTGCTAGCACGGCAACAGAATTACAGACAGACAAACCTGGCTCGTGCAGACATGGATGTGGGACAAGATGCAAGAAGGATTTCTTCTTTCCTCTGTGCGGCTGTTATATTGACCAAGCAGAACTGCAGCCATAGGGAGTAAGGGAGCTGGGACTTCTTGCTCTTCATACAGCCTCTGAAAGAAGCAGAAAACAGCATAAGGCTGTACTTGGTGCTCCCCAGGCAGCAGGCAGCAAAAGTATGACAGCTAAGAATGATAGAATCACTTAGGTTGAAAACTACCTCTAAGATCATCGAGTATAATCTTCAATCTAGCACCACCAACTCCACCACTAAACCATATTCCTAAGCACGACATCTGCACATCTTTTAAATACCTCCAGGGATGGTGACTCCATCAGTTCCTTGGCCAACCTGTTCCAACTCTTGACAACCTTTTCAGTGAAGAACTATTTCTTAATATCCAGTCTAAACCTCCTCTGGCCCAACTTGAGGCCATTTCCTCTTTTTACTTGGGAGAAGACAAACATCCTTCCTCTCCATGAAAGGGTGGGACATTGGTCCTGACAGGGGAAGGCTCTCACTGCACACTACACAGCAGAGTTGGCTGCCTCCACAATAGGGGAATCATGGACCATTTCTTCCTCCAAACTGTCATTCCAACCGTGTGGCTGGGTGCAGGCTGGGTGCAGGCTGTGAGCAAGAGAAACCAGCTTAGAAATGGGGCAGTGTGCTGCCTCTGAGATCTGCCATGAACTCAAAGCCTGAGGTGGGAGAGTATGGAACTCTAGTTCAGAAATAGGTCCAGACACAAGGCAAACAGACCCTTTAAGTCCAAGAAGAAAAGGAAGCAGCAAAGCAAGCTGCAAACTCAACCTGTTTTTCAAACAAGCATCTTCTAATGAAGGGCTGCCTTTATTGACTCTGCTTGAAGGCAACCAAACCATTGCATCTGGACAGTCTAAAATAGAGGAAAAAATGGGGAAATCTCACATTTTAGCATATTTTCCGGCATGGTCTGCAACAACAGGAAGAGCATAGGCTGATGGACATAATGTAGATTCTTCAGTTCCTTCACAGAAATCTGAGCTACTACTACAGCCAATGTTGATACTGCTGTCACATATTAAAGAAGGAAGAACAGGCCATGCCCTTGCAAGGACATTATACCTGGCTTGTAATCTCATTCAGAAAGCAAAATACCACAGTTTTCCATAGAGTGGGCAGGTGGCCTAACAGAAGAGAGGAGAGCTATTTAAATTATATGAAGCGTTTCTGATCTTGTTGTTTATTTAAAATTTGGACCAAAAATCAGTCATCCTCCTCCAAGCCTGAAGAGCCTTTCTTCAAGAGATTCCTTCTGCTGAAAATGCTCAAGTTTTTGAAAAAAAAATCAGAATTGATAAGAAATTAAGCTGGAAGCCCCTTCACTGCTCTGCTGAAAGGGCCATGAGCTCCTGTCCCTGTTGCATGCAACCTGAAAGGAGTGACTTGAGTCAGCAGCAGGGCTAGTGCCAGAGGGCACTGCTCTCCCCACAGGGAATAACCACTCCTTCTCAGCTTGGGTACATGCCTTTTTTTTCCCCTTCCAGGATTTGCCAGCATATTTGGTTAGTATTCCTAAAATATCCTTCAGAATCAGTAGTGAGTTACATTAAAGACCCGCACTGATTTCTCAACTAGGCTGTAAATCTTTTCAGTGGGTAATAACTGACACAGAACTGCAGTCACTGCTAGCAGGTAGCCACTGCAGACATCCCCTGCTTCGACAACATGAGTAGCACATCCCATGACTGCTCACTGCCATGCCTGATGCCTTTGATCTTCCCCAGCCAGATACTGCTGAAGAACTGGAAGCAATTACATTGACTCATCTATGTGGTTCTGTTTAAAATAAACCCTGTGCTTTATTAATGTTATTTTTAATTTATACCTTTTGCCCTGTTAAACTGTAGCCTTGCTGTTGATTGAGCTTTTTGTTGCTACATCTTCTAAGAAGTAAAAGATGGTTGGTTATTAATTCCTTTTTCCTAGGGGAGAGACTTAATAATTACCATGGCTACGTATATATGTGCACCCACACCTGTGTGGTCCATCAAGGTGCTCTCACTGCAAGGGTATCTGAGATAAGATCATCTCTCCTATAATAGTTAACCAAAAGCCACATTCTGAGTTCTCAAGTGATGTTATTAGCCAGTTAGTCATAAGCAGCTAGTAAATTTGGTGTAATAACTCCTTATTCATATCATTCAACTGAACCTTTACTGGAGCAGATGCATTCTTCTGTGCTGAATTAAACGCAATTAGACTCCTGCCAGTTTTCTGACTTTAGGATGGAGTAGTGAAGTAGGAACAGAAATAGATCTGATAAATTGCGTATTCCACTCACCAAGGAAAAATAAATTCATCTGTTTGCAATAAGCATATTAAATATAAGCGCAAAACATGACTTTTTCCTTACTTCAAATATACCCACGTATCCTCTCAGACCTCACACTAAGACAGCTACTCAAGGGAAATGCTGCACTGACTCAAGTAATAGCTCTATAATAAAAAATAGATCTGCAGACAGAGCTGGCTGTGTTCAGTACCATCAGAGACCTTCCTATTCATTATTTATACTGCACTATAGATTAGCATAGTACTTCTCAGGAATAAATACAGAAAGAGGTGAAGTCCCATATCTCAAGGAGGCAGGGCAGTGGCCAAAGTTCTGCTCACCTCGCTGGGTGCAGCGAGAAGTCTGCGGCCAGCACTAGGAATAAAACCATTTGTGTAATGCACTAGCTGAGAAGTGTCTTAAGAGGGGACGTAAATCTGTGAGGGCTGACAGTCACCCATTGATCTGAGGCCAGGTTAACAGTTATTCAGATAAGTTTTGGTGTGGGGTAAATAGTACAAGTGATTTCAAGATACCATTAAGTATTAGACTAACCCCTATACTCCTTTCAAAATCTGCCAGAAAGTCAGTAACGTGCATTCTTTAATTCCTACATTAAAGAATTTTCTAGTCAGATTCTGTAATAAGCATGTGAAGTGCTCTGAAATCCTCACCACATAGAAATCGATGACTCTGCTTCACTGGGTTGGTAAATTCCTCACTGAGTTGTGTTTTAAGAAGCGTGGATACAGCTCATTTGATTGTCTGCCTTCTAGCAGAAAGTTGCTCTCCAAACCAAAAGCTGAAACTAAGGAACCTGAAGTTCTTGTCTTGCAGCAACCCTGTCACTGAGTTCAGGCTAGACATTATTTTTTCTTTTCCTTTTCAGTATTTCTATCAGAAAAACAGTGACTTGCTATTTTACATCATCCTTAAGACAGTTACTGTGATTTTTACTGTTTCGTAGTAGTCCTGTGAAAATTGCATTGACTTTGGAGACTGCAAAGACCACATCACTCATTCTCAGATTTTTGCCTAGCATGGATTTCAGGGAGAGAGAAAGAGCGGAAAGCAGCAATCAACAATCGCATCCTGATAGCAGCTGCTTGCAGTGGAAAGACTCATTGCTGGAAATATTCTTTGCTTTTTTTTCCTCTACACATTTTACAGCCGGAAATCAAGAGCAAAACTACTGCTTTGTAGTCCTCTGACTTTCCCAGACCACCAACAAATTGCTGCACAGAACAGCTTGGGAGTGAACCTCAGGGCGATAGCGCTGCAAAAGCATTGAGGACAGATGTTGGGAGCAAAAATGAATAAATGCATTAAAAGAATTCTCAGTATTAATAACAAGTATGTACCATAGAAGCCTGAGAAAACTGTCTTGAAGTGAAAAATGCAGATGAAATTTTTATAAAATCTTAAAATAATTTTAGTTGGAAGGGATTTCTGTAGGTGATGTAGTCCAAGGCCCTGCTCAAAGCAGAGATAACTTTAAAGTTAGATCAGGTATTATCTCAACGGATAGGTTTCCTAGCTTCTCTGGGCAACCTTTCCCAGGCAAAAACCCTGTTTACTAAGCAGTGTGTCCAAACAGCATGTATGGAAAGATTTACTGCAAAGAGTATTTACATTTGTATATTTGCACATATATTTTACCTACCGTACATAAATAAATAGTAGTGTGCATATAGTGAACATATATTTATATTATGCTAATACAAAAAAGAAAAAATCCTGCAGCAGTAGAATCACTACCCAGCACTAAGGTTCATTCCCAAATGAATGATGACTTTGAGTAACAACAGGTTAGCCCATTTTTGACAAGATGCTCAGACATATCACAGTNCCTAAACCTCCCCTGGCGAAGCTTGAGACCGTGTCCTCTCGTTCTGTCACTGGCTGCCTGAGAGAAGAGTCCCACTCCTGCCTCACTACAGCCTCCCTTCAGGCAGTTGTAGAGGGCAATAAGGTCTCCCCTGAGCCTCCTCTTCTCCAGGCTAAACAACCCCAGCTCCCTCAGTTGCTCCTCATAGGGCTTGTGCTCCAGCCCCCTCACCATCCTCGTTGCTCTCCTCTGGACACCCTCTAACATCTCAACATCTTTCCTAAACAGAGGGGCCCAGAACTGGACACAGTACTCAAGGTGCAGCCTGACCAGTGCCGAGTATAACCTTCAGATAATGATGGGGGAACGTAACCTTGGCCATGTACCCCCTGGACACCTGGCAGTGGCACATCCTCCTGCACCAGAAGCACTTCCTAGAACGAGTCTGTGGAAATAAAATAATTCACGATGACAGCAAACTGTAGATACACTAAAAAGCAGAAATATCAGATTTCCTCTATTTCTCTTGATCTCCATCCATACTGCGTGAAGAACCATATCCTTTCTCACCTGCCCTCCAAATTGTGCAGTCCTCATGGACAGGCTATACAGTGAGTGGGGATCATGTTTCCTTGGGCAACTCTACTTAGTGGAGTACCCCATAGTCAGGGGACCCTGCCACAGAGAAGGGAAACTCCAAGATTTGAGGTTTTGCTGGTTCCCAAAACTCACATTCATAATATTGGCCACATGTATGACCAGGTTCTCAAATGAAATACTGGGCTTCCTGCTCCATATTGGGGTACTATTGAGTCCTGCAAATCACAGCTGGCTCTTAGGCTTCTCTAAATGTTCTCGGACATGTTCAGCAACTTCTGGTAAGGTCCCTTAAAACAGCTGCAAGAGTCAAGAATTTGGTTCAGTTTTGCAGAAATGAAATTTAGAGCTGTAATAAGGACATTTTGACAATTTCAGTTTTCATGCGGATGTAGTCTGTAGTTTGCAAACAGGATTTTCCTCCAAAAAACAGATTTTAAGTTTTCAACATCTGTTTTCACAGACACTGGTCCCTTCTTTCCCAAATACCCTTTCTGTCTCTAACACTTTTACCTGCTAGGTGAACTGCTTCTTAAATGAGAGCTCATGTTTTTTAGCCTGCCTTTAAGATGGTGACCAGGTACAAAATGCTAGACAAAGGATAAAACTCTATTACTTCCTGTAATTAAACCTTTCTTTGGTTTGACTAAAGTTTTCTCTCCATATTTTCAAAGACAATGATCACCAATTGTCATGGTCCACTCTGTGGTTCTAATCCTGTCTGTGACACCAATTTAATGTCACGGTCCACTCAATGGACATGTGATGGTCTGTTTACTGTGATCTCAAAGCGCAAAAATCAAGGCAATCATGCCAAGGGGTTGTACCTCAATCAAACAGTGCAGCTTTATGGTTTTACCCCTAAAGTGGCACACAACAGGGAGAAAGAGTGATAGGAAAGGAAACAAAAGGTAAAATAAAAGGAGGAAAGAGGATTATAGCTACCAGCACGGGTCCAAGGCATCCCTATGGTCCCAGGTCCAGGCAGTGTCCTGCTGGTCCTTCTGATCATCATGATTCTTGGTGGGGAAGATCTTCGAAG
>VWPV01022498.1:0-26329 GCA_013389885.1 Geococcyx californianus | reverse complement strand
GCCTCACCAGCGCTGAGTACAGTTGTGCCAATAAGAAAGAATTTTTTAGTTACGCTAAGAAAAAAACCCTAATCTGAAGCAAGAATGATTATAAAAGTCTCTTTTCACGTCATTTATGAAGAACTTAGTAAGCACAGTAATTAGATGAGGTGTATACATAACTCAAATATTATTTATTAACATTTTCAATAATTAACAGTAAAGTGCACAGATAATGCTGAGGAGAACATCAGATGAGGAAACAGTTTAATGGTTTCAAACAAGTGAAAGCACCCATATATCATGACATGAAACCTGGAAAGGTATGAATGAAACTTTTGATATAGTCTTGCGTTTTTCCTCTTCTCTCTTTTCCACGATTTCTATGTATCTCATACTTCTCTTATTCTCAGTATTTTCAATGATTCCTAGCTTTCTGGAAGTTGTGATGTCCTATCAATTATCTCCACTACTCTGCCTTCTTCCATCATGTATTTCATTAGATTTTCTGCCTACCCACTTATGTAGATATGCAGAGTGTGGCGTTTTTTCTCTGGAGCCATCTGTTTTCTCTCCAAAATTAGTAAATGAAGGTCATTCTTAAATGAACAGATTTGTATCCACGTGGATACAATAAAAAGAAGTTACTCTATTATGCATCCATTATGGACACATGATGACAAGTTAAAAAAAATAGCATTTATCCTTTCTAACCTCTATTAAAGTGCATTTATATTATGAAGTTAGTTTATCCAGCATCATTTACACAGCAACCAGATTCTTTTCTGCAGGAAATAGTTTCCTCAGAGTAGAAATGAGAAATTCGTTGCAGTTTAGGAGTTAGGCACCTAAAAGTTTTCAAACTTTTCTAGCTTGGAATATGGAAGTCACCTTTTTCTTAAACTGTTACTGATTTCAGCAGGAGTTCAATCTCCTAAATACAAGTTAGGCACCATTGTAGAAACCTCCACAGGGGCTATTTTCTAGTAATTGTTACTGCCTGGTATCTGAATAATGGAAACAATGTCTAAAATTTCATGCTCTTAACCAGGAAGGCTTGAAAAATTAACTAAATCCTCTTTCCCAACAAAAGGAGGCGTAATAAAATTAAGGAAAGCTGGAAGCTAGAAATATCTTGAGATAAGATTAATTTGTCTGGGAGGGCCAGTTTGAGAGCAGCATTTGGAACGGATCTCAAAAGACAGGGAAGATATACTAATAAGCACTGAGTATTTGTAAATTTGTGAATATGGCCACTGAGACAATGCTGTCCATTTATCTATCTAACTCCAAAGCTACTGTTTGTCTAGATTTAGAATACCCTCTTTAATCTACAAGGAATCAGGAAAGGTTGAGGCAAGCTAACATTTTAAAAAGAATTCCTGTTGGATTACTTTCGGTTTTATTTTACTTATGTTGTACCAGGGCAGTCTCATGTCCTGAAAGGGTGAGATATTTGGAACATTTCCACTTTAAAGAAAATGAAGATACTTAGTGCCATTGAGTAGACATTCTTACTAGTGGTTTAATGATTATATATATAAGTTTAAATTATAAATGTATTCTGAACTCTAATCTTTTTGACATTGACTGAATTTATTTCAATTCTTCTTGGCAACTACCTGGATGATGTTCAAATGTGGCTTTATTCCTCTCCCCGTGTCCAAACTTTGTTCTTCCTGGCCTTTATTTGTGTTTCTTTGTGCCACAGCACCTATTTCATCATTTTACTTACAAAAAAGATTAAATTATTCCAGGAAGTAGAAGAGTAAATGCAATTGAGTGGATATTTAGGAGGCCTGGATGTGCATGAATTGGACCTCAGTACATAGTTTGGCCTTGCGCCTTTAGTCTTTAAAGCAAATTAAATCTTGAATGGCATTTCTCCAGGAAGCATGCCTGATGGAATCTGAATCTCAAATATTAAACATAAGCTAAATCTCTGAAGCAATTTTTCCCTTCATAAATGATTTTAGGAGATGTAACTATTCTTCTGATTAGACACAGTGTTCTCCTAGGCCAGAGACTTAAAATGCTGGGCTGAAACTAAACTAAAATTTGATGATACTGAACTGTAAGGAATTAGTTACTGTGTTCATCACTGGCTGGTGATTTTGTTAGACTTCTGTAGTTAAAAGACAAAAAGCAGAATAGACATACGCGCACGCACAAAAGAAATAAAATATGGTTTTATAATTAGGTTTGCAGCTTTAAGCCAACTTAAGGTACTTGCCATGGGATTTCTAAGCAGTACATATAGGTTTAAATGTTCTAAACAATGTCTTAGAAAAGCAAGATTCAAGAGCTTTTCTGAAAATTACTATAGTAGACATGCCCTAAGGTCATTTTGTCTTGGAGCTGAAGTTTCTTGCTAAGGGGCTCAAAGCATTTAGTGTCTTTTATGAACTTGAGTGGTGAACAAATTCTGATTATATTTGAGTTTTGTCTATTGAACGTATGACCTTTTAAATATGAAGGAGTTAGCTGGCCTACACTTTAGCTGGAGCTGTGTTCAGGAAACTCCTGCAATATTTTAACTGTATTATAATTTTGAGTGTTTATATAGGTATAACTCATAGGCGGGAGCTCTGGACCAGAAAAAAAACATGAGTGACTTAGGACATATTAAATTTCAGAAAAATAACAATTTTATAGCTAATTTCATCTAGTGAGGACATTTAAAAACAGTAGACTAAAGGTTAAATTTCCATATAACTTCTCAGGTTAGCAAAGAAATATTCTCTAATATCATTGACTAGTTAATAAATGTAACTTATTTTTATCTGAGAATAAAGGAGTCAGATTCAGAGAGAGAAATTAAAAAAACCAAACATATTTTAATGGTTATAAATCCAGCATCTCAAAAGAAGTAATGAAAATAAGTTTTGTTGCCCCCAACTTAATACTTTTAAATGTAATTAGACATAACAAGAGAAGGCTTCTGTTAGCTCTCAAAATAGTATGGTTCTCTGCCAAATGTAAGACAAAATGCTGATTAGTCTTTTCTGCCATATAAAACTGAGATAACAGCTTTGGTAGCTATGATTTCATTCACTGGGATGTTCTGGCTTTTTGAATTTTCCTGAACAGAAACTTAAATATTATTTTTACATCTAAATAAATTGTTGAGTGAATACATTGTACAATACAAAACATTTACTTTCCACTTGTTTTAAGAGTTATCCAGTAATATCATAACATTTCAATACAGAACTCTAAATAGAAATATTAAATATTATTTTGAATTTATATAAAATATATGACAAGTTAAGTCTGAATAAAAATATTTTGGGTAGGGTTTTTCCCCTCAAAAAATTGACTCTAAGGTTTCTGTTGTCAGAAACAATATTATTGTAATGTTCAATTATCAAATAATTACAAAAATTCTTTGTCTTGTTTATGAAAAACATTTAATTTAGCAAGGTATATTTTATTCTGAAAAAAAAATTTCATAAAAATATTTATGATACATTTACAACAGTCCTATTTAGAGGTTACTAACAAAAAACTAAGAATGTTTCTTCAAGGAACTTAATAAGATATTTTGATGTGAAGTTTTTAAAAAAATTACACATTCCAATTATATTTATATTTAAAAAAAAATATGAAGAGGATGTTCTTGGTTTTGAATAATTAAAGTGATTATGGCAACATACATAAAACTGTCTTGAATAAGTCCATGGAGTGGTTACTCAAAACCTTGTTTTATGTGAAAGGAAACATTTTACATATAAAATTGATCATCTGGATTTAGTTAAATTTAAATATTAGCAGTCAAATCACTTAATTATTTGTCCAGCTTTAATTATTACAGAGAGGAAAAATAAAAGGAAAGTAATACGTTACAGGAAATGTTTAATAATAATTAATTTTATATTATTATGGACACATTTTCTTGTATCTACAATTTCATCTGGTGTTAATTCTCACCTTTCCATTGCCCCTCAGGGCCTTTTGATCTTTACTTTTCCAAGTTGTCCTACATATTTTGTATGTTTATTTGGGGGGGGGGGGATGGTATTGTTCGGTGAGTTGTTTATAGTCCTGGGATCTCCAGTATAATCCTGTGCCCATTGCATTAGTGCCACAGGTCAGTATCCTGCATCCTGGGCCCCCACTTTCAAGGACCTCTCTGTAATACTGCTGCTTACATCTAAACTACATTTTTATGTTATCAACAAATATTTCTATCCATATAGATTGCCAACGTGCTTTTATCTGTATAAAAATTGTGATTATTCCACATACCTGTACAAAGCTAAGTAAAGTGTAAAAAAAGAAGATAATAACTACTTGGTCATTAAAAAATTGCTGTTACAGCTAAACAAGCTAAAACAAAGCTCCAGGCAGGCCAAGAAGAGTTCAGGTATGGCCTGATGAGCCCCAGCCCTACTGGTACAAAGCCTTTGACCCGTAACGAGCAATGGTAATGCCGTATCTATCAGGCTAAATGGTAGATGGCAAGATAACACCATCTGGCTTGCTTAGTCTCTGCTCAAGGGTTAGAAGAGATTGTCTGGTTCCAAATCACGTAGTACTTGGTTCTGGGTCTCCGCATAGTGCCAAGTGGTAACACACTGGCAAAATACATTGCTATTTTGTTTGAGAGTGATTTTCAGCTCCCATTATGCAAAAGAAAATGTGAGGGTTTTGTGAAAGTCCACCACAGTCATCTTTTTTTTTTCCATTCAAAATTGATTATGCATGTTGCTCTGTGCTGTGGGGTGTAACGTGATCATGAGGAAGGAGAACTTAAGGAGCTGCTTGGGCAAACCCTAAGTAGTGTTGGAGGACATAGGAAGATGAAGGTTGACTCTTTGGAGGGCAGTCCTTGGACTCCCCATAGATGTATTTGGTCTTAAAATAGCTATTTTGGGAAGGAGTGGTTAGCCGAGATATCAGAAAACAAATTAATGTTCAATCAATGAAGATGATTAGGGAATGAATGCTTAAGCTTGTTTAACTCTGTAGACACATGGGTCTAAATATAAGTTCATGTTTCTTCACTTCAAAAAGAAGAACTCTGAAATTTTGAAAGTGGTTGAGATCTATAGTAAATAATTTGTTCCTATAAATATATTTCTTAGAAAACCAGCGCCAGATTTTACATATTCAGTGCATCAAATGTGACAGTATTATTTAAATTACCCATACATTCCTATCCACAGGACCATAAATAATTTCAAATATTGATTTTAATGATGCACCTACTCCAAGTTATTGCAAAGTCATTAATGACTCATTAATATGCTTAGGTTTCTTGCTGGTACTAGCTGAAGAAGTGAATACTTCCTGTAACATTACAAAATAATCCAGAAGATACAAAAAACAACTATGTACAATTCTTTCAATTCTAATGTGTTTAGTCCTTGTTAAATCTATTCTATCAAATATGTGCTGTAGGTGTATCTTTTATTATGTTATTAATTTTAACAGTAGTAAGACAACTTGCTTAAAAGGAATGACATTGGATAGCACTCTGGAAGGAGAGTCATTTGGTTAAAACTGCTTGATTAGGGACATTTGGAAGAGAAGAGATGCTTACTGTCATAAATATATAAACAAACAAAAACAAACAAACATAGAAGATTTTCACAAGAATTATTTGGAAGGCAAAATTTCTTAGCACTTAAAGATAATAACACTTCAGGAAATGCTAGAAAAACTAACCCAAGGAAACACTGAGAACTAGATTACCTTTTCTAGTGTAGGAACTTCCTAAAATGAATCCTGTTTACCATCTCCCCCACACTCTTTGCAGATACATAATAATGCACTTTCAACTGTGGAAAGCATATCCAGACCTAGTTATGCAAGGTAACTCTTAGGTAACGAGCACAATTAGAATGAGCTACTAGGAAAAAATACTTCCCTTGCCCCTGATTAAGAATGAAATAGGTGAGCTTAAAACTACACTAGGGCACGGAGGTAAAAAATGGACCACAAATCTGTCACGTGTTTGGAAGCCAGTGAAAACTTGAAGATTTGAAAACCAAGAGTGAGAAGCAGAAGTATTTGGGAATTGAATTGACATAATCATTTTAATTGGGAAGACTTAAATTTTTTGAAGTATAGAAGGAATAGCTGTCTTCCATCACAGATAGCTCAGCATTAAATCAAACTACTCGCAAATCCCTAACGGCACTTGTCATTTTTGTAGCATGGCCAGTTAGTTATTATGACAAAGAATGTCAATCTTCCCAGGAAAAGTAATTTCTTTATTGTAGGAATCAATGGTCAAAACTTTTGGGCCTATGTTACATAGGAACTTAGGTTAGATTAATAAAACAATTTGACATGTAAGACTATCAAACTATCTTCAAGAAAATTGTTACAAGAGTTGCTTTTCCTCTCTGTTGAACAAAACAATACGTACTGACTGGATGTTTTCTGTACTTTACTACAAATGTGATTGATTGTTCATTTCCTGAAGAAGATTTAAAACACAATTAACATAATTTCTTTGTTAAGTTATAAGTCTTTCAGAAAACAATGGCAATTTTTAAATCTGAAATGCATTCATTGCGACGAGTTCCACTGACTATTTTTTTGTAAAATTTATTATCATATTCACCATATAGGACACAACAGTCAGCAAACTTCCCCCTAATACTTCATTACCATTACCAGGAAATCATGTCCAATACAATGAGGCTATTTCTAACATACGGAAAATTCATTTAAATATTTTAGTTTAAAACCATTACCCCTTTGTCCTATCTTAGCAGGCCCTGCTGTAAAGTTTGTTCCCATCATTCTTATAGGCCTCCCTTCAGGTACTGGAGGGCTGCAATAAGGTGTCCCCAGAGCCTTCTCTTCCCCAGGCTAATCAACCCCATCTCTCTCAGCCTTTCTTCATAGTAGAAGTGTTTCATCTCTCTGATAATTTTTGTTGCCCTCCTCTGGACCTGCTCCAAAAAGTCCGTCTTTCTTGTGGTGAGGACTCTAGAGCTGGACACAGTATTCCAGATGGGGTTTCATCAGAGCAGAGTAGAGGATCAGAATCACCCCCCCTCAGTCTGCTGGCTGCACTTCTTTTGATGCATCACAGGATAAGGCTGGCCTTCTGGTCTGCAAGCACACATTGTCAGCTGATGTCCAGCTTTTATCCATCAGCACATCCAAATCCTTCTCAACAGGGCCGCTTTTAATTCCTACCCAAACCTGTATTGATATGAGAGATTTCCCTAACTCAGATGCAGGACTTTGCATTTGGCCTTTTTGAACCTCATGCGGATCACATGGGCCCCCTTCTCAAGCTGGTCCAGGTCCCTATGGACAGCATCCTGTCCCCTAGGCATGTCAACGTCTCCAATTAGCCTGGTGACATGTGAAAAATTCTTGAGGATGCACTCAATCCCACTGTCCATGTCACTGATGAAGATATTAGCAGTATTGGTTCGATACAGACCCCCGAAGGACACAACTTTCAACCTCCCAGTGGACACTGAGTCATTGACCACTACCCTCTGAATGTGACCATCCACTCAGTTCCTCATCCACTGAACGTTCTCCCCATTTAGAGAGAAGGATGTTGTGGGAGAACGCGTCGAAGGCCTGATAGAAGTCTATATAAATGACATCCATAGCACTTCCCTTGTCCACTGACGTAGCCATTCAACCTCAGAAGGCCACTAGGTTGGTGAGGCAGGAATCGCCTTTGGTGAAGCCATGTGTGTTGTCCACGGGTCTTCACACAGCTTTTAGGAGGATCTGTTCCACAATCTTCCCAGGCACAGAGGTGAGGCTGACAGGTCAGTAGCAGCCAAGATCTTCCTTTCACAGGGATACCATGATTATGTTTTGGAGGTGGTGTTCATATTTCCAAGGAATAGGGAGATCTTTGAAAAAACTCTTTATTGAAATTCTCTAGTACCCTCTAATACCCGTGGATCAGAATTTGCCACTTTCGGAGGTAATAGTAAATAGTTATCTAAATAGTCCTCATGAAAGTAGTAGAGTCTTGACTTCTTTTAATAGGTTTTATTTCATGACAGTTAATATAAAAATATTTTTATTTTATCATGTAACTACTTTTTTCTGATTTATATTATAGAGACTATTTCACCATCCTTGAACATGCAGTGTATCAGCACTTATTTTTTATAATATATTGGATTATTTACTGTCCTTTAAAGAAAATAGTGAATTTTGTTAGCACAGTGAAGAAGGAATTATGTACAAAAAGCTGATTATTAGTCTTTGTAATCAGCTTGTATCTTCTTTCCATTAGGAAAAAAAAATCCAAACTATTTTAATTTGAATTTTATTTAATCTCATTTATTAATTAGTAATAGAAAATTCTGTTATGATTATTTATAACTTATTTTTCTCTCCATTCTTCCTTGTCCCCTCCCTCCACCTACACCTTTCCTTCTTCTTTCTTTTTTTCCTTGCCTTTCCTTCCTACATTCCTTAAAGAGTTGTTCCTAAAGGTTCTAGTGACATGAAGTAAGAACAGAGCCATAGCTCCTTTACTAGTTTTCCTTTTTTATTGGAAATAAAAGAAAATAGGCTCTTCTCTTTTATTTTTTTTCTGTTTCAACTTTTTTTTTTTTTTAGTTGAAGAAAATAATGATCCTGGAATGCCCCTTCATCTATCATAGGGGCATATATAATACCGCAAACAGCAAATACAGGATGTCAAGGCAACAGGAATAAAAGCAGTAGAAAATTCAATTGTGATAGCTTCTGCTTCTTGACACAGAACCCACAGGACAGAACATTCTTTCTACAAATAGATTGGTGAAGTTAGTTTTCAGATTTACTTAAAAAGCCTGAACAACTCTTTCGATAAAATCTTTAATGCTATTCCTTTTACAGCAGTAAAACAGGTATTATATTTTCTGCACTATGTATGCATTTCACAATATAAATTAAAATCTACATGTTTTTTTCCACATATATATATACACAAAGAAACAGCAAACATGTAAATGTCTCTATTGTGACTGGTTTTTATATTAAGCTTTATAAACAATTTGAAAGTTGCAGCTTAATATTTTATTGACAAAATGCTCTTTTTATAAATACAATTTTTGAACGTTTTGAAGTGTGTAGTACCTCATTATATATATGTATCTATACAGAGAGAAATATATGCAAGGTAAGTGAGACTATACAGAACTGACTAATATGGTTAGAGAAGCACTATCAAATAACTACAGATAGCAAAACAATTTAATATATTTTTATGAGTATTTACTGAATATATTTCTGTTGCTACTCTAAGTATTATAGCAGCTGTTTACCAAATATTGTTCTTGAATAGTCAAGTCTGAAAACTATATCCAAACTATCAGTATTACAACATTTCTTCTTTTAAAGATCTGTACTTGCCAAGTCTAATAATTGTGTTCAGATTCTGTATATACATATGTATTTAAACTCTGGAAAATTTAGAGCTGGTATATCGCACTGTATTGTGTATTATTTCAGCATCACAATAGGAAAAAAAACATATTACCAGTGTTGAAACTACAGATTCTAGAGTCTTGAAATTATGTCTACCATCATTTACATTGCATTACTGCTTTATTGTCATTGGATATGACATTTATTAGCTCATAATTCCTTGTAAGACTATACTTAATCATGAACTGATGGTTTCAGTGGAAAAGTCACCAAAACAGTTGACACAAACATTGAACATGGAATTGACGTTGTTGTACTTCTGTAACGATTTGATTCCCAGGTCAACTACTGAATTGGGTTTGCATAGCAACTATTTGTTAGAGGGAGGAGAACTGCAGAGTTGTTTTCTGTGGGAAAATGACAGAAGCTTCCCCCAGATCTGATAGAACCAGTGCCAACTAGCTCCAAGATGGACCTGCCACTGGTCAAAGCGGAGTCAATTAGTGATGCTGACAGCACAACAGCTAGAGGAGAGGAGTGAGAATACGTAAGAAAAACAACTCTGCAGACACCAAAGTCAGTGAAGACGAAGGAGGAAGAGGTGGTCCGGGTGCCAGAGCAGATATTCGCCTGCAGCCCACAGATAAGACTGTGGTGAAGTAGGTTGTTATCCTGCAACCACTGGAGGAGGGCACCTGATCTCCAGCCAAAGTCAACCTGTCATATCTACATAAAGGTATTGTATTACAAGATCTGAGTAGAAAATCTACTCAGGCTGTTCTCCCTGCAGCATAATGCAGTCCACAGTGGAGCAGGTGTGCCCTGATGAAAGCCACAGCCTGTGGTGAGCCAGAGCAGTCTCCTGGCAGGAGCTGTGGCTGATGGGGGACCCATCCTGGAGAAGTCTGATCCTGAAAACACCACTTTACATTCAACCAGTTCCTTTTGTACCCTTTTCTCTCTCTCTCTCCCTTTTCTTCCTTACTACTTCCCCTTCCTCTGCATGTTCCCCATGGGTCTGCACACCTCTGTCGATTCTCTGCGCTCCTCCCAGTGTAGAGTTTTCCCTAGTTTGCCATCTTCTCACTTGCAAAGTCAGTTTGACCTTTCTGGAGGTGGTGCCTGTGGTTTCTTGATAGCCCATCAATTATTATGAATGGTGAGATTTGTTTCTTGTCGTTATCTCCTTGCCTTGTATGTTTGCCTTTTTGGGTCTTTGTCTTGGTATATTTTGACTTAGAGCTTCCCCTTTTCTCTTGGTTTCTCAGTTGACAAGGTTTCTAGTCAGATAACCTTGCTGAAATAAACATTCTCTCACTCTCACATGCCCTTATCTATTAGTGTGACTAACTAGGCTTGGTTCTCCTCACTGCCTCTTACCATTTTTCCATCAGGTTTGTGTCCCTGTACTTTTTTGTTTATGGCTTCCTTATTTTATTATTATGTCTTGTTACACTGAAAACAATCCTTAACCAGACACTCTTAAAGGAGCAGACATTCTCCTTCCACATACCCTTATCTAGATAAACAAAGCTATGTTCAGGAAGACACTGCATTTTAGTATCTATAATTATGCCTGCAGTAATTACCTTTTATATTGGCCAGATTCCAGACAATTTCTTATCGGTGATTAGAACAGACCAACTGTGTGTTCAGCAAACTTTTCAGCTTTTCAACAGGCTTTACAGCTCTTAAGCTTTTGCCTTGGGAAGCAGGATTCCTGACAGTACATTTGCTATGTAGAAGTTTCTTCAGAAATAGAGGAAGTTAGTAATTAATATTTCATGAAAGAAATGTTTATTGAAATCTGATATGATACAAGAGATTTATGGTTGCTTTTGATGGATGTGTTGGAGCCTGAAATAAAATATGAAAGGTTTTGCTGAAGGTTAGCAGTTTCTCTTTTGGACAGTATTTGTTACATATGTGCTCTGCAGCAGACATCACCATTTCCAGCTTATAAGGTCAGCTTTAAACAGACAAACTGGCAGTGAAACTGGACATTGTCTTTTGAATGTCTTAAGTCCACCAGTCCCAATATCTGCTTCTATACTATAACTGTATGTCGTATGCAGAATTCAGAAGCTCTCGGGTATTCTGTATATGAACCCACCTAATCAAATAAGAAAATAAATGAGAATTCAGTTCACTGGAGTAATGTGAATTGAAAATGGTCATAAAGTGTTTTTTTATTAAATCAAATGATGACAAGCCCCTACCCCAGACCCTCCCAGGGCTGCTCCAGGAGACCATAAGCCCTATGAGCTGGAGATGACATTCCCTACCATGAATCTGAAGGAGCTGCCTTCTGGATCACCTTACAGACTGAGGGGGATTACTGCCCAGCAGGCATGGGACTTACTATGGAATGCAGAGAAAGATAATTTGGGGACTGCACAGATGTTATTATGGAACATTTAAGAGAGAAACAAAAGGCAGGAAAGTAAGGTATCAATGTGGTTTGGTGAAGAAAAAAACATAGGAATGTAATATCTGAATCTTTACCTTAAGAATGGAAGAATGAACGTGATAAGAGTAGGTGACTCCTGAGAGGAATATCTGTCACACAAAGTTAGCGCCTCTTTTTTCTCAGTACTGTAACACTGACTAAGTCAAGTGACATAGTGTCTCACTGTTCTGTTAAACTTTCAGGTGTTGACACAGATGTGCATGTCACCAACAGGTTTTGCAACACAACAGTGGTGCACGTACTCATCAGAAGGTCAATCAATCAAGTCCTTAATATGTCGTGGACAAGATCTTAGAACTGATTCTTGACAACCATAACACTGGAAATTAATTTTGACAATAGTGAGAAGAGACAGTGTGTATTTCATATGCCTGGTCATATAGTATTCTTGTCATTTTCCCTGGCTGTTCAGAAATCTTAGGAATTCTAATTTTAGATTTACCCTGGAGCCTGAAATTTGACTTCAGTCAGCTTGTGTATTCAGGCATAATACTTTGTCTGCCTTGCAGTTCAGTATCATTCAAGGTCTTTTATTCACATTCTTTTCCTCTTCTAGATGCTATTTTGCAATTCAGCTAGGGTTTTTTGACACTTGTGAAATTCTGACAGTTTTCTAGGACTTCTTCAGAGGTTTAAATAGTTTTCTGTAGGTGCTGCAAAGCTTGAGATGATTGAACACTTGCAAAACCCTGACTATCATGTCAAAATCCTTGCCAGTCTTTATAGCAAATTGTGTATAATATCACAGCCCAACAATTTAACTCAGAATGTAGGATTATTATTTGGAAAAGTTTGCTTGCTCTTGTCACCAGCCCTTAGTTCACACATGCTATATTCCTCTGAGTTCAGCAGGACATCTGAGGAGAGCCTGAGATAAATGAGCTTAGAGAGTCTTAGGAAGAGAAGATTACGCATAGATCTTCTGGCTGTCTTCAGTCACCCGAATGGGAGGAGGAAAGGGAGGAATAGGGAAGGAAGGGCAAAGACAGAATTTTCTCAAAAATGTGCAGTGATTAATGAAAGATGAGTTGGAACACTGGTAACTGTCTTTAGATATAAGGAGATGGGCTTTTTCACCAAAAGAAGGGTCAAACACCAGAATGGCTTGTCCAGAGAGTTTGTGGAATCTCAGTCCTTAACATTTCAAAACTCAGCTGGACATAGCCCAGAGCAATCTGCTCTTAAATTGGCTATGATTTGGCTGATGATTTAGACCAGATGATGTTGAAGAGTGACTCCCAACTTACATTGTTTTATGATTCAATATGTATTACTGCATGCACAGCAGCCCATAAGTGGTCTTTCTTAAGAAACCTGCGTTATATGGCCTTTTTAATTAGTCTCTCATTTCAGGTACATTCAGCTTGCCATTGGCATTGTGATCACTCTTATAGAACAGGAAATACAAGCCTAGATTTTTAATTTTGGCATGGGGATAAAGTGTCATTAGTCATGCCTCTAGGCATCACTAGAATCATGTGGCAACTCTTAAAATTTTTCAGGCTTGTCCAGTTATGTACTTTGGTTTTAGGGTTTCCCCCCCTTAAGGCATCAAAACAACACAGTTAGTAGTTTCTTCGCTATACAGTAGTTATTTGCTAGAACAGATACTACCTCATGTAAATTTTTAGCTAATTTTTCTGGTGAAAATACTATAGCAGAAGGACTACAGTATAAATTTCCACAGATTTCCTCTCCATACAGAACAGGAAAAGAGTATTTATTATATTTTACTTTTCATGAAGGGATAGCATATTTGAAAAATTTACAAATAACGACATATACAAGTTAGCTTTTTCAGTCATCAAGCAAAAGAACAGAACTGTGTAGCACAGTCAGATACAGAAAAGTGTGAATAAGCTCTTTTGGCTGTTTTTCAAATTACAATTGCCTAAAATCTGGAAACATGTTCTACATTTGACTTACTCATCATGTAACAGTGAGTTGTCATAAAGTCATACCTAAGGAACAAGAACGCTACAGTTCACAGTCTGTTTCTACAAGTCTTACAGAATTTACTTTGTTTCAGTTTCACAGATTTCTGAATAAGTTCATATTGAAACACTACATTTTCATAATTTATATTAAAATTACTTAAAAACTCTTCTTTATGCAATTAATCCTCTGCATTATGTTACATAAAGAGGCACACTTCCTGGAAAAGACCAGATGAAAAGCCTCAATCCCATAGTGACCACAGCTTTATGTTCCAGTAGCCTCTGGGAAAACAAACATAAAATTTATTACTGCACACAGTTTATTTAGGAAGAGATAAAATGAATGAAGGAGTTTGAAAGGATCAAAGAGTGGGAGAAGATAAACACACATGATGTAAAAATGAAGTTAAATTAGTCCATTAGACTTAAATCTCACAAGTAATCTGTACAAGGAATAAAAAAAAAAAAAACTGAAAAGAAAATAGGACTTCTGCCTGACTGCTTAAGACCACACAAGAGAGTATATTTATTTTCCTGCTTTGCTATGTGTAGGAATAGAAAGCTCTTTTTTTTCTTAGTTTTGATGTAAGCAGCTTAGAAAAATGTTAATCCATTTTTTGGCCATCTATAATCTCTGCTTGGGTTGCCCAAGCTCCTAATGTCCCAGCTCTTTGGAGAACATTCTGGTTTTATCCATCTTCCCCAGAAATTAACTCCAAGCAGAGTCACGTATTGCTATTGTTTAAATATTACATACAAAAAGTTTAACTACCTTATGATCACAAGAAGATTGATTCTTCCTTAATTTTGACCAAGAATGTTCATTATAAATTATCATTACATTTATTTATGCATTCTGAAGTCAAGGAATTCATATTTCATTTTTATTTAAAGGCTCATATAAATCCTTTATCCCTCTGATACTGAAAATACACAAGGACAGAGAAGTTGTTGAAATCAATAAGACTAACCCAAAGTATATTATGACTGTGATATAATTGAAGCTAACCGCATGGAAGGAAGTATTTTCTGTCAAATAGTTGGTTCAATTCACAGTTTTACCTGTTCTCCAGGAATCTTGAACTACCTGCATCCTGCTACCCTTTCACAACTCACTTTTCAGACCCTACAAACTCAGAGTTCTTTCTGAATTACACAGAAAGTGACATGCAGGTACTATGTACATGACAATCAAAAAAGCAGATTAAACATATTATTTCATAGATGATATCTAGTCCGTGCAATATTTCTTGTTTTTAAAATTTGTAAGCATAGTACAGAATTACATCTATTATCATCAGAAAATATTTTTGCTTTTTAATCCCTCTGCACAATAAGCTATAAAAATTATAAAGACAGAAGTGTAATGTAGCTATAACTTTGCAACTTTTCAGGCTTGTTAGTTTTTCTTTCTTTCTTTTCAGTTACAAATGCTTATTTTTAAGTTGAGTTTGGCCCAGGATGTCTTTTCCAGGGGGACATTTAAGGGATACGCATTACCTGGACAGTCACCTGAAGCACGACTGTACCTACTACATACATCTTTCTTGACTTAAGCTATAGAACACAGATAAAACCAACAGACTTACTCATTCCTAGATGCAAATATTGAGCTGTGAGCTCTGAGCTGTTGTGCATTTACAGAAAAGACCTATACGTTAATGGAGTGATAACGAGTTATAGGAAACTATACAGGCTTGTGAGCTTTTTCTGAGAGGCTAAGAATATAACTGACCTCATGCAGAGATGAAGACAAATCAATAGTTTCTTGCCTCCAGTAGAGACACCTTTTAAACGCTTAATGCTTTCTACTGACCAAAAGGAGTCAAAGGTACTGTAAATACATCTTTTCTTTGTATGATATTAGTAAAACGTAGACAGACCCACCACTTTTCATGTTTTAGTAATCCAATTTTTTTAAAGAAGCCAGCTAGTTCTTTGTCTCACCACATTGTACAAACAAATGAGATCTAAATTTTTTAAAATCTATACACATATTCTCATTGAATGTACTAATAAATACCAGGTCTTTTGTCAGTTAAATAATGAAAAAAAAAAATCCTAAATACCATACACAGTAGTATTAAGCAGTAAGAAAAAATATTCTAAGCTTTCCACATTTGTCTGTATTTTTTATTATATAATTTGTTTTCAGTCCTAACCCATGTATTTTTCTGACGTTTTCTAGAAATGCTGTATCTCATATGTTCTTTTATTGCGAAGAGCCAGTAGATTTGCCGGTTAATAACACATTTTTAGTCATTTCTCAAAAGATGTACAGTTTGTATATGAGCAGCCTGTTATTAAATGACTCAGGTCAGGTTTTAACACAGTTTATGAGTTTGTCATGGGAAGACTGAGTAACATAGCTGCTAGACAGACCCACACCTTGCAGGGACGTACAATTTGGTTTATTTGGTTGGTGGGATGGGTATAGCAGGTGCACAACAATCAATGTGGTATTTTTCAGGTAGTGATTGCTGTCTACTACCAGCCTAAAAAGTACATTGTGTACCAACCTTAAAATGTGTACCCACCCTAAAAAACACATTTCCAGTCTGATCTGTCCAGTTAAAACTAGTTCAAAGACAATGGCCTCATGTTACAGGATATTCACTCCAATCGTTTTATGGCCAAAGCTTAATCCCTGTATAGAAGTCCTTCGTCTTGGGTTTCAACTTCTGTACAACTTCTGCACTGAATACTATCTATTATGCCACCTTCTCCCATGAGTGATATTGTTTTAAGTATTTATGGCTTTCTATCACCATAAACCATTAATGACTCTGCTATCTTCATAAACGTCATTCAATCTCTTTGAATTTCTCCATCCCAAGGAGCAACTAGTGGTTATATCTCCAGTTTCTGTCACCCTCTAGATTTCTGCCCAAATTTGTCACCAAAATAATGTTGTCTTTGTTTTCCAGACCATACTGAGTCTGCCTAGTCAATTCCCACTGGGCTGATGTAGTTAGGTCTCCTTTGCCCAGGTGGTACAGCTGCGTGGGCTACTTTCGATTACGACAGCTTATATGGCAGAACAAAGTAACACAAATGTTTCATAAAATGTCCAAAATTTCAAAATACTATATAGCAATTACAGAAAACATTCAGCATTCAATATTTTTTTTAATAGAAACATAACAAAAAATTTGGGGAAAAACCTGTGTCTAGTGTAATGAGAGGTTTTCTATTGATCTGGAAAAGTCCAGAATTTCATCTTAGTCATTTGCTCTGAACATCTATTTACCATTAGGATTTTGGGATTTCATACTTCCCTTTTGTCTTTTTTTCTGTGTTTGCACAAAAATGTTATGAAATTCAGATCTTGATTCTCTAGAGACTTTGTCTTTGCTAGTTCCTAATTTTGTAGACAACAACTGAATAAGAAAATACATGTTTCAATACACAAGCGATGAGCCTGAGTTTTCACCACTGTTTTATAAGTGTATAAGAAGTTATGAAATATAAATTAACAAATTCAGAAGATCAGAGCCAAACAACTCTCTGTCTTTGAGGTGCATGCATGCAAACAAATCCTCACTTTGTGAAGAAATCAAGTTTTGTAAGGTACCTACTATCAAGACAGGTCAATCAAGCCAAAATTAGCTCTAATTAGAGATCTCACAGGCCATTAAAATTGTCTACCTTCTGTTGAGATATGCACAAAAAGGCACATAATTTTTCCCCAGTTGTGAAAATATCAAAGTATTTCCTATCTGAACATTAAAACCAATTATAAAAGAGGACAAAAGCAGCAGTGATATTAGCAGAATTTAGAAAACCATTTGCACTGCTAATTGCAGCATTATAACTAGCTGAGGGCACATATAACATTATTGCTATGAGGCTCTAAAGAAAGGGTCCCAAGTAAATATTGGAGGTTTTTAACATAAAACCCCACATGGACAGAGAAATGGACTGACAGATCTCCATAGCTCTGACTAGTTCTATAGCTCCATCAGTTCTTTTCATATCTGAGTAAGGAGGTGGGATGGTAATGAGTATTTGTTGTTATTTTATATAGTACATAAATCAGTTGCCTTGTTTTCATAAAGAAGAGAGTTTAGCATAGATCAACCACTTATCCTGTTCATTTTTTAAAAAGCTATTATATAAGAAATGAAGGGCGTAAGTAGATCTATAGCTTTCTTATCCCACATTTTCAAATTGCTTATAATTATATTGTCTATAGAGGAGAAAGTGAGCATGGAAAACAATGAGCATAGGCTTTAGAACTTACAAGCCTACAAGCTACTTTGCATTAGAATTGAATTTTAAAAAAAAAAAATTAAAAAGAGCATTAAATTCTTCACTGGATGTGGAGAGGGAGGTTCAGACTTGACATTAGGAAAAATTTCTTTAATGAGAAAAAATTGGAAGAAGTTTCCTACAGCTGTGGTCAATGTCCCAAGCCTGTCGGTGTTTTAGGACAACACCTTTAATAACATGCTTTACTTTAAATTTTGGTCAGCATTGAAGTGGTCAGGCAGTTGGACTAGATGATACATGATACTGTTCTATTCTATTCTATTCTATTCTATTCATTCCATTCCATTCCATTCCATTCCATTCCATTCCATTCCATTCCATTCCATTCCATTCCATCTTTTTTTTCAGGTAATTTTACAGTTACCCATTCCATATCCATGATAACAGAGTAGGTAAAGCAGAAATGTTATTATATTTTATAATTATTTTAATCAAAAAAATGTAATGAAAACTGCTAGCAATGAAGCTTGTTATTTATTTTTCAATATTCAAATACTATAAAGGCAAACACTTGGTTTTGCATTACATATTGCACTTGAAGAATGAAAACCATGAACTTCATCTCTTGTTACCATAGTTACCATGTAAAAGTTATTTATTTAAAGTTTTTATTGTTAATATTTGAGAAATAAATATGCATAAACAAATTCACCAACATTTGGATCATCCCTATATGCATGAAGAATACAAAATTGAAGTCACTAAATTCCTTTTCATCCTGTCCATAACTATACATTGGATGATTCGGCACTTCCTTACAGATTTGTTAGACTTTATCTAACATGATGTATGACTGATTATTTCTTTTTAATTAAAATAATACAATACAAAGGATCCTAATCCCTTATGCCTGAAAATAAATAAGATTACCTGTACTCCGTATAGTGGATTAACCTGCCTGTCTAAATGTTTCCTCACTAGAAAACAGCAATCACATTAATGTGTTTTATCCAGCCTCTCTAAAGCTACATAGGAAAAAAGACGAGTTTTATAATTAGACCATGACATTAACAAATATGAGCTGTAGCAGAACAAGGAGGGGGGAAAAGGAACAAAAAAAATCCTGAATCAAGGAGTCCTAAATGAAACAGCCTGACAGCTGATCACATCGAGGAAGATCTAGGTCAGGAATTTCTGGTTATCACAGCTCAAGCAATATGGTACAAGAAAAGAAACAGCCTAGCCAGAACAGTTCAGGCTTTTGAAGGTGAATCCTTAATGTATTAATTCTATACAGAAGCTCATAGGAAGTTAATGAAACTCAAAAGTATGCAATATTGCCACGAAAGTGCAAATCCCTTTGATCAGACTGTTGACTGAAATGGAATGCAATGTTATTATTTTGGTCTATATGTAATTTTGTGTTAGTTTTGTGTTGATGAAAATTAGAGTTCAAAGCAAATCTGACCTGAAAGGATTATTTTTTCTAAGTTATCATGAAAATCACTGTGTTTTGCTCACTGTCCTCTCAAGTGAGATTTTCAGGGCATGGAGCGTAAGAAGATTAATGAAATTAGTCCTTCTCGTAAGAAAAAGTAGTTCTGGAAAGGCTTTGCACTGTGTTTATTAAATAAGTGTTCTGGAATTCTTTGTGTTAAAAGTTGTGTGTTTCAAGAAACTATATTGAATTGCCCATAATCTTCTCCTCCCTCATATCAAAGCATTATTTCTAAAGACATGGCAAAAAAGCACTTGCTGGACACTGATCAAAGCTTCTGTAATACAGGTATGGAAGTTACCATCACTCTCCTTTTGTGATTATGAAGGAAATAAAGAAAATATGATTATACAAAGCTCTGACTATTGCCAAATGACATTTAGAGTTCACAAATGTTGAATCACTCCTTAATTCTGAGATCTGCTACTGAAAATGGATCTAAGTAATTTCTATATCATTACCACAAACAAGAGGAAAATGGTTTTTTTGAAGCTGAATGAAAAAAACTCAGGCCAGTTTACAGGAATAATGAAAAGAAAACGGAAAAGCTCCAGAGTTCTCACTCTGTTTTTTCAAAATTTGTTTTCTTCACTTTACTCCTTTCTCCTTACTGCAATAGTGAACATCACACTGAGTTTGATTCAAATGTTAGTATATACATATTGCAATATAGTCTCTTAGTAAGGTCAATTATTAATTTAAATCTTGTAACTGAATTAGAAGATGTTAATTTTATTTATTTGCTTACCATAGAATAAGCTGTTGAGGTAACTTTGCTTTATGTCTTCCAAAGAAACTCTGAAAATATAATTTGAAAATATAATTTAAAAATATAATAAAAAAAAATCTAGCTGAATTTAGTACATTCCGAAAGTTCAGCTCAACTGTTCCATGACTCAATTGAGAAACTGGTTAATTCTTGCTGTTTGCAAGGAAAAGAGGGCTTCCAGATGATAAAGATAATTGCTGAGGCAATTACAGCATTTCAGTTAAGACCCAATCTTGAGGATAAAAGACAGGGAGGAGTTATGGGAGTCATCAAAATAATGAAAAACAAACACTGCCATAGAGGTAGTATTTATTTTGTTACATTGGTCTAGAATTTTTAGATGCTTGAAATTTTTAAGCATTATCCTTTTCACTAAATGGAACATAGTTAAACAGATTTGAATATCAGATAGTTATATCTTATATACATCATATTTCAGCTCTGTATGATGGCTGACGTGATAAATCCTGAAAAAGGTCTTAAAACTGAAACATTGAAAGGCTGGAAACTCTAGCAATGTTACTGAGAATATTTAGTGCATAATAATTTGCAAATGACATACTGCAGCCAGCACTACCGTGTTTCTTTTTACTGTCAGTTTAGCATGATTCATCTCAAATTACAATTGCATGTATTGCATTATAATTCTGCTACAGAGCTTATATTGTACCATTGCAATTTCAGTATACAAAAACAGCTAGTACAATTCATTAATGTTATCTTTACAGTGAATAAATTATTACTGCTAAAAATTTCCAGATATTTAATACACTTTATGAATATTTTGATTTCTTTTCTTCTTTATTTGTTACTATGATATAGCTTGCTTTCCTACCACAATGAAAAACAGTATGCATTAATTCTTCTAAAGAGAATATATTGCTTTTATTGGAATACTATCACAATTTACTTCCCCTGAATAAGGCTTCCTTTCCACCAATGAAATTTCTTCACTCTTCAGCTGAAGCATGCCTATGTATTTATAAGCTCTAATTACAATGTTACAATAGGTAAATCCATGGATTGTAGACACAGATAAGAAAATCTGTTTGTCTTAGTAAAACAGGTTGGTCTGGCCCCCTAATTAAATGCAGTTTTGAACCCCTAGAGCGGATGAACCCTATAGGTGCAGCTAAGAAAATACAAAAATTGTGGTTTGGGTTTTTTTTTAAAACCTCACTTCTATCAGCTAATGTTACTTCAAGGAGAAGACAAGTCAAATAATGACATAATTGCCTTTGATGCGACACTTTTGTGTACCTGTGTTCTTTGGACATATTTAACAAAATTAGGAAGAAGAAAACTATATTCAAGAACAGTTATTCAGCATCTGTTCTAGTTGCTTAAAATTATGCTGAATTCAAAGAATATAAATCATAGATTTGTACCTCTGTCCATACTCTATCAATGACAGATTCACTGTCTGTGTTGTAGAAGGAAACAAGATCATCACTTGAACATGTTCCAATGTGTTGAACTATTGGATTTTTTCAACATTAAGTGTCTGATCATCCTTCATGATAAACAACTGAGCAGCTTCAAAGCTTGTTATCCAAACCTACTGTGTACGTGTATTGGGGGTGGAGCGGTGGGCGATATTGTTTGAGTTTTCAATATTGCTACTTTTTCTAGTTTTGTTGTCACAAGGAATATTTAAATCTTTCTGCCTCTGAAAGTTTATCTTCATACTATTTTTCATATATTGAAGCAGGAAAGGTAAGAACTTTTATGACAGAACTTCCTTTTATCCTCCACAGGGAAAGAAAAGATCCCATCAAGTCTTCTACTATTAATGTGCTTAACCAAAGTGAGGAAAAATTTCTTTAATTTTCTTCACAATGCTATGCATAATAAAAATTGCTATGGCATGTGTTGAATGTTTCAGGAAATAAATAATGTATTTGAAAAATCACCTATATACTTAAAAGTACTTCTAAAAATCTTCTTAGTCAAAAGTTTGTCAAAAGTAGGAAATTGTTCCATGCTCCAAGACTGACGGAAAGTTTAACTATAAAACTGTTCTGTCTATTTCAGTAAATCATTATTTCTGCATTTAAGCTAATTATTAATTAGTGAAACAAAGAGCTCAATCATTTTAATGTCAATTATTTAAAAATTAGTTTACAAAAGAATATTTTTAAGTGTTCCATTGAAGTCTGAATAATCTTGCCTTAAGTTGATGTTCAGCTCAAAAATGCAAGGGTTATACTGTTACTGGCTGCAGTAGGCAATAAACAAAAGTCTGCTTTAAAACAGTGGTTCATTTATATTCAGTATATATCAAAATATGCCTTTTTTACATCTTTGCAGTTCTTACACATATGAGACTAATAATGAATATTTCCTTAGTTGCTGCCATCAAGGGTTTGGATTGTTGGGGTTTTTTTTCTACAATAAGAAATTATTCTTAATAATCTATTCCTTTATGAGCACGTTTTATGGTTGTTTCCCCCTCTTTCCTAAAATGTTAGTTTTCACAAATAAATGAACTTCTGAGTTTTGACTTTTGCACAGAATGATAAAATTTCTGTGTCCTCTGAATGTAATCACTAGATGAGTTTGTAGCATAATTAATACTCTCCTTTTAGTAACATGAATTCTAAGTGATAAGAAAATTCATCCTCAGAGAATTTCTTTCAAAATTACTTTCAGTTCATTCATTACATCCTTTCTTCAGGAGATGCATATGACAGCTGATCAAAAAAGATCTCCAATTCCTTCTTATTTTATATTAATAATATTAGATTCAGAAAGGAGTAATAGCTACTTCAGCTTACTCCTATTAGGTTTTAAATCTTAATTATCACCTGTGGTACACATCACTGTCTCTCAGATAAACAAGGCATCTGTGTACAGCTATTTTGAAAACCCATTAACAATCTATTTTTTCCTATTTATTGATATAATAGTTACTGTTACTACCTTTCTGAATTTTTAAGTTATAATTTATCTGGTGTTTGTGATGTAAAGCATGCATGCCATCTGGATGTTTTCATGTCATCCTTGAAGCTGAATCGATGTCATTTGCTCGGAACGGTTGCCTCAGCATACTGACAATACTTCACAGATCACTTGAAATGTGAATGGTAGAAGTGTAGGAAATGACAGCTTTGCATCATGTTGCTCAGCCACTCTAGACTTTCAAGCACATCCTGTCTGATTTGTGGTTCCTTTTTTTTTTTTTAGTAAAAATAAAATGTATTTCTAACTATAATGGGAATATTTGTTGCACAAGTCCCACTCAAAAAGAAAAGAAAAAAATAAGGTTACATGCTATTACAGTAAAAAATCAACAGTTCCTGTTGTTTTTAATGATTTGCCCAAGTGTGAATTTCTGAATTTTAGCTTAATAATTTACTCGTTTCCCCACAACAATTCTTTGCAAAAGACTTAATGTTGAGCATAAAGCGTAAAAAAATATATATTAGAAATGAATAGCTGCTACTTGTCAAAATAGCACTACTCACAGACACTGAAAACACAGTGATATGCAAAATCAATTTTTGATTAATATTTACATATGTTTGATGAGTTAATGTTTTAAAATGGAGAAGAGAATGAAAAATAATTTGCAGCTTTTTATCTCTTTCCTCTTGGATTCACAGATAGAATCCACAAATAGTGCAGTATTTAAGAACTCAAGATATTTTACTAGATCCAGCACTTAGTACCAAGTGCAATACTTTGAAACTAATCATTTAATCTTGTTACTAATTAATAGGCCAATAAGTTAATCAGCTGGTCTCTGTCTGTGAATGTCAAATTACTGGTTTGCCTTTGTGAAGAATAGAGGTCATTTGAAAAATTAATCATCTGGAATACTTTTTTTGTCCATTCATGACAGTATCACATTTTGATGAGCTTACAGGATTTTTTGTGCTAACTGAAATTGCTGAGAAGTGAGGCCATTCAAAGGAAATAATTCTTGAGTTTCATTTAAGGAAGTGGCACTCAGCCTTTAACAGCTGAGGAGCATGGGGCTGCTTATGTAGGTTTCTCAGTGGGTTCTTACATGCTTTTAGATTCCTCTGCCCACCCTATTCTTTTGTTCTTTTCTTCCACCTACTGGTTTGTAGTATTTTCCTTAGCAAGTACCACTCTTTCAGATATTTAACATCAGAGACACTGCACATATTGCAAGCGATTTTTCCATAGGTTTCATAAGCCACCAGCAGAGATGTACCAATACAAAACTTTTTCATTTCCGCCCCTTTTTCTTTAATTTTGACCTTTATCTAGCCCCTAACTGTCTGTTACAAACAGAAAACTGTTTCCTGAGTGAAGTTAACTTGTGTCTATTAAGTTACAGGTTAATGATATAATACTTATGTTTATGTGTATTATATAGCTATAATAGTCACCTATTGTTGAGGCCACACCTGGAGCATTGTCTCCAAGTCTGGGCTCCTCAGTACAAGAAAGACATAGCAGAGAGAGTTCAGCAAAGGACCACAAAGGTGATGAATGGTCTGGTGTATCTTTCCCATGAGGAAAGGTTGACTGTTCAGCCTACAGAAGAGAAGGCTTAGAAGAACCTCATCAATGGTTATAAATATCTGAAGGGAGGATACAAAGATGAATCCAGACTCTTTTCAGTGGTGCCCAGTGTCAGGACAAGAGGTAGTGGGCACAAACAGAGGAGGATCCCTCTAAACATCAAGGACCACTTTTTCTCCGTGAGGTTGACTGAGCACTGGTACAGGTTGCCCAGAAAGGCTGTGGAGTCTCCTCCTTGGAGACATTTAAAAACTGTCTGAACACAGTCCTGCGCAACTGGTTGTAGACAATCTAGCTTAGTGGGTCAGACCAGATGACCTCCAGAGGTTCTTTCCAACCTTAACTGTTCTGTAATTGTGTGATTCTGTGATTCGTGGTAGCCTACTCTTCCCTCTCAATTGCTGTTAATTTTGATTGTCCATGTATACATACCTACTACCCTCTGGTCCTTTCTCAAACTCTACTGTCTATTTTCAGACCTAGTAGAAATACACTCTTCCAACATAATTATTATCTTCACAACTATAGCTGTCCTCAAATCATCAAAGCACAAATTCTGCCTTTAGGTTCTTCCCAGCTTTGATTCAGTTGGTTCAAAGGATGGTATTGTTTCTACACTTCTTCCATTCCCTACTTTTTTTCAAGGGAAAGGAGCAGTATTATGTCACATCTGAACTAGTTCTTGAATTCCGCTAAAGGAAACTCTTTAGGTTACTTCCCCATCCTCAAAGAGGACTTTGAGGTCAGCAGGCTCCAACAGCAATGGCTCTTCATCCCCCAGCTCCTCTAGTTTATTTTGGTAGATTTGGCTGAACCTCAGTGGAGAGGCTGATGTCCTCTCTTGCCTTTCCTAGCATTATATCTCTAGTTTAATTACATCTTCTCCAATCCTTTTGTTTCTGAGTACTTGGCACCACCTTATCCAATGACTCCACTTTGGCTGGTGACAAATGCAACAGAGGATCAGGCTTCTGTCGTAAAAGATTAGATTTAATTTTTTCTGTTCAGATTTCATCCTGTTTTAGAAACAAAAACAAACAAACAAAAAACAAACAAGAAACAAAACCCCCAAAACACTCTGCTGTCAAATGTGTTAAGGTTTCTACTCCACTGTTGCCACTTATATTCTGTCTCTCTAGAAAGAGTGTATATAAACAGTGTCCACTCTATGAAGCATAAGAGCATGTGGCAATGTTTGAGGATGCAAAGGCTGCCAGAAGAGTGGAAGGAACTGCAAAATTTAGAGGAAACTAAAGTTGGTGTAATCATATTAATAACGAACTTTTTCATGCAGCCCTTGAACCAAACTGTTCTTATAACCATATGAAAACAAACTTGGACTTTCAAAGATAAGCTTGGAAAAGTCTCAAACAGAGGCAGGGAGTGAGAAGAGAAACGTTATAGATGACTGCGGACCTAGCATTAAAGATTTTTTTTTACTCTAAACAATAATAATATAAATGTGCCTCAAACGCTTGACTTTATGCAGCGTTTTTTAAGTATTTAAGATGAAAAAAGATTAATAAGATTTTCTTTTTTCCTTTGCAACTGAAATGTTATTCCAAACAGAAATAGCAACAGATGGTGGATTAATTTAATTTTACTCTAATTCT
>VWPV01022497.1:0-41925 GCA_013389885.1 Geococcyx californianus | reverse complement strand
ATTTTTATCTTTATATACATGTAAAATAAACTTAATTCTGTTCTCTCCACTGCGGTCAATAAAGCCAGTTTGGTTACGTGACAGAATCAATCTGTGTGTGACATATATGACATAGTGTGGGTATGTGTGTTTGCTCTGTGTAAACTGTAAAATATCCTTGTGGGACTAATAGAAAATACAACCAAACTGATATCATTTGGAACAATGCTTTCCTTGGTGAAGGAGAAAAGCAATTATATGATTAAAATAGCTGGAATCAAGCTTATTTCACAGATAAGTAGCTTATATTTTTCAGAAATGTGGTTAGTCAGAAAATAATTTGTGTTATACAGTCTAACTGCATTCTGAGACAGACACTCTGTGCAATAACATTCAAGCGCGTATTTTATGTTTACTTCTTTCTTTTTATTATTTTTTTTATTTCCTTTCCCCTGCATTTAGGAGGTGGTGTTTTGGATATTATTCTCTTTGGGACATTCCTAGGGTGCCCAGACAGGTGTTTTTATGCAATGACTTTATTACTTTTAGACAAAAACCTTGCTTTTTGTTCTATTTTTCACTTTGCTTGTGGGATAACAAGGCGTACAAGGAAGAAAATTCATTTTTTTTTATTTTCTCTAAGAGGAGTGCACTTTTAAGAATATTTTGCCAAAGGTCATCATCATCTGAGAAGAGGAAGGAAAAAATTCTAGGCCTAGTTGATTTTTCCCAGCTGCCTCTTCTTAACATGTCCTGGAAAGTTAAATTTAGTTTGTTGTCAAATATTTGGATGTGTAGTGACCCAACCCAGCAGTAAGATCTTGAAATCTCTGGTGAACGGCCATTCTGCACATGCTGCTTCGATGTGAGAGAAACGTGAAGAGAGTCCAAAATGTCATAGCTGTTTTCTGTCTGTTGCACACATGCTCTCAGACACACATGCAACAATTGAAAAACATGCAGGTTAAGCCAGATAACTATGTATGCCTGTGCTCTCCCTGGGGGTTTACTCAGGCAGGGAAATTCACAATTCTGTGAGAAATAAAATATTCACTCATAAATTCACCTTATCTTTCACGAGAACTGCTTTAAAATTATGTATTAATTTCGTCTTTCAAATTAGAATAAGCTTCTTCAGGCTTTTTATTCTTCTTTTTCTTCCAGACAGCTGTATTGCTGATACACTCTTCTACTAAAAATAAATACTTTTCTTTTTTAATTGGTGCTAAAATTTCTGAAAAGATAAAATCAGCTGCATCTTCATTATTATATTTCTACATGTACACTGCGATGCCAATGTATAATTAAACTACATGTGGTTACTGCTTTTTTTGCTTTGTGGAGTAGTATAACAAAAGTTAGAAATAGCTTTGTGTTTGGCAGATGCTGTGTTGTTTGGAACTTAAAGTGTCAAATCTGCACATTGGTCAAAATGTATGTGAAAAGGATACAATCTGGACTTCTGTGTTAAAATACAATATGACAGAATCACCCATTTCCCATGTGTCCAGATCTGAGCCCATCAGATTAGGAAGGTTGTTGAGGTGCTGGAGTGTGTCCAGAGGAGAGCAACGAGGATGGTGAGGGGGCTGGAGCACAAGCCCTATGAGGAGCGCCCGAGGGAGCTGGGGTTGTTTAGCCTGGAGAAGAGGAGGCTCAGGGGAGACCTTATTGCCCTCTACAACTACCTGAAGGGAGGCTGTAGTGAGGCAGGAGTGGGGCTCTTCTCTCAGGCAGCCAGTGACAGAACGAGAGGACACGGTTTCAAGCTTCGCCAGGGGAGGTTTAGGCTTGACATTAGGAAGAAGTTCTTCACTGAGAGGGTAATTGTTCACTGGAATGCTCTGCCTAGGGAGGTGGTGGAGTCACCATCCCTGGAGGTGTTCAAAGAGAATTTGGATGAGGCACTTAGTGACATGGTGTAACTGACAAGTAGGGGTAGGTGTAGGTGTTGTGCCATAGGTTGGACTCGATGATCTCAAAGGTCTTTTCCAACCTTACAATACTGTGATCCTGTGATACTGTGAAAAGAAAAGATAAATTGGTAGAAATAATGAGAAAGCTACTGAGTATATTTTACCTTGGCTATTACCATTATTAAATAGAAAAATTTTTGCCCATGACAATCAGAATAAAGAAACCCATTTGTTTTCTTGTGAATTATGTATGTCTAATGGTTTATTTAAATACAAAAGTGGTAAGTTAGAGTGAAAGATATATCTCCTCTGAGTTTCTTCATTAGACTGACTTTTGGAAGAGTTACAGGAAAGTGAGGTTTAAGTGTCATCATGCTTTCCTACATTATTGCCATCACCTCTTAAAGTGGCAACCATATATGTCCTGCTGACTGCAAGCAAAAACTCAAAAAGTTATCAGATGAGTAGAATACAAAATGTGAAATGCCTAATTAATGTTTGATGAGGAAGGAGGAAGAATAAGGAAGTTTTCAATAACCACTAAAATACAAAGCCTAGACTGTCAGGCCATTGCTCACTCTAAGTAGTACCTGGCACCAGTGATAGGTCTTCTAACTGGAATTGAAAAAATATGCCTTATCTTCATTCACATTATGATATACATAATTTTAATATGACTCTAAGGAATCTCAAATTTGGCTCATGTCTTTCAGAAATTTTTAGTAGCAAGAAAAAAACTGTTTTAATTGGTTAAGATATTTTAGGGGAATTAACAGGTTGGGTAAATTAAAGTCTTTCCTGGAGGGATCACCAGGTGGACAAGTAGAAGTAAAAATCGACAGTTAAAGCCATGTATAAGACAAAGTGACTTTAATTGGGTTTTTAATGGGCATTTTATAGAATGAAAGCAAGTGACATAAAGCCAAACTCATTTCTGTTAGAACAAAAGGATGATACTGAATCACAAAATGCAAATATTTTGGAACTTTCATCCCAAAATCTGATGCTGGCATGTGGGATTTTGGTCTATCAAAACCTGTAGAGTAAACAGTACCCATCTGGGAAAAATACCAGTGATATAAAAGGCCAAATGAAGATCAATACAATTAATAGATCGCTTTCCTCAGGGCTATTTCCAGGCCATGTATTTGAAGCAGATTAATGGACAGGCCTGGATTGTTTCACTAA
Organism: Geococcyx californianus; assembly: GCA_013389885.1. NCBI lineage: Eukaryota > Metazoa > Chordata > Aves > Cuculiformes > Neomorphidae > Geococcyx > Geococcyx californianus. The sequence continues at coordinate 38,842 of VWPV01022497.1, read as the reverse complement.
GCAATTTGGATGGAGCTTGATTTACCTTGAACAGAAAGACAAAAGACCCAGCAAAATTCACAGGCTGTGATCCAGATTCTGTTCAATGTGGAAATTGAAAAGAATAGGAGGTGCAAGGAAGAGAGAGGTCTCAAGCAGGGAAAGAACAAGCAATGTGAAGACTACAACATTTTATTTTTCTGCTAAACTCCTTTAGAAAAACTATCCATTTAGTTCTTGCAGAGATTCTTGCTGTGCATTGCAGCTTGGTCTGCACTCAAAATTTTACATGAATGAAATATACTGCTGACAATCTGCCCTGTGTTATTTTCTAGCCATTCATGTTCTGGCAGCAGACTGGCTGACGGAAAAGTTTTTAACTAGAAATAGTTCAAAACCATGGAAGAGAGCTTCCAGAAATAGCCTTCCATAAAAGACATGGTGTGGTTGTGTCAGCCCTATCAACACAACTGTAGTTTGCGTTTTCTTCTCTGCGGTTTTCTTTTTTTAATTGTTATTTCTAACCTGCTCATAAGTGGAAGCTCAATGCCTTTATGTTAATTTAGCTAGTATTTAATGAACCTGTGGAAACACAGACACTTAAATATATAAGCTCTTCCCAGGTCTCCATTTCAAGTATTTAAAATTTGGTGACAAACATTTAATGATTTTTGAAGAAAATAACCTTGATTATCCATTACAATGAATAATAGTTCTTTCTCAAAGAGTATCTTTTTTCTTTTATGTAGTATTTTAGCTGTGTCCTTTAAAGATAAAATGCTAAAGGGCAGACCAGTTTACAAAATTAACTGTCTGTTAAAATTCTCTTTAAGAGTTTATAATACTACAGTTTATTAACACTGAAAGAAATGTAACATCTAGTGTATGGTTCCTATTGCTGCCTTCATTCGTTATCCTGACTCTCTAACAGACCACTTCAAACTGGGTAACACGTCGTACAGGAACCAAACTAGAATTGCTGCTAAGGATGCTAAATCAGACTGGTGGTGCTACACACTGTCCCTTCCTTACCATCAGTTTATTAACTTATAAGTTGATTTTTATGCTATTTAATTAGTGATACTTCATATTTATAGACATCTGGACTTAGCAATCTCTTTACCTTTGATAAATTGCACTATTCAAACTAAAAAGTAGAAGAAATATAGTGAAGTGAAAACAAGTCCCACTGTAGCTGGGGCCGTCCAGGAAGGCATTGGATAACTTCAGTAGGATAAGAGAAGCAGAGGAATTACTGAAGTGTGCTAAGGAGAGGTAAAACATGTGCCATCCTAAGAAAGAATGAAGCTTCCAAAAACTATTTATTTGACAGAGGAAACTAGAAAAAGAGGGGAGTACTTTTATGCATTTTGGCACACTTGAAACTGATGTCAAATATGCAAGACAAGACAAATTGTGCAATTTCTAATTTGAGATCAAATTATAACAGAGGTCTGGGACCCCAGCCTGGGAAAAGGATCATCAGAAAGACATTTTATTGTACATTAAAAAAAACTGTAATATGCAGATTTATCTAGTTAAGCAAGGAAACCAAGCCCGGTCATATGTATTGAGGGGATAGTAAGGAAGAAATTTTAGTGCATTGGATAAGGAAATCTTAAACATCCTATAAGCATACAGAAAGAAAACCTAATCAAAAACGCAAAGGAGAAATCTCAGCAAAATCTGATCCATTATTTAGAAGAAGAATGATAAGTTGTGCAGAACATGGGGAAAAAAATCAGATTTAGGCAGCATCCAGTCTTAAGACAGACTATACTGAGAAGAAGCAACCTATATTTTAGAAAAGTCAGTAGAGAAAGACTGAATGCCTCTAAAACTACGTTAATGATGCAATCTTGGACAAGAAGCAGAAAGAGGACATTTTGTAAAATCAATCCAAAGAATTGCATGTGAGAACGGGAACATTAGCTTAAATACCAGTAAAACCTTATAATTTGTAAAGTGAAGCCTGGTGCACGTGCTTGTGCATTAATATCAACAAAGGCTTTGGAGAAGAGTTAATTGTGTTAAAATAATTAAAACTGGAAGAAGAGAGCAAGAGAACATTCCCTATTATAAATGTGCATGAAGGAAGGTAACTAAACCCAAACCTGTGACAGAAGTTTGTTTCATGAAACAAGATATGCTTCTGAACAATTATTCTTGCTGTCTAGAAGTAGAATCAGTAGAAAATTATGGATTTTAGACATGAAATCTCAAAGCTAATGTCGAAGTTAACTGAATGAGAGAGAGTAAATGTTGGTATGATGGGTAAAAAAATTGCTTTCAAAGGAACATGATCATAAGTATGTTCCACAGTGTCCAAGCTCAATGATGTTATAGGCAGTGTTGTAGATATTGACAGAAGGATGCTTCAAAAAGCTGAAAAATCAGATTCCTATTTGGCATCCCTAAATTTTAGGGCAGCATCCCTTAAACTCGATCTGTCACCAGCTGAAATGTGGTTTGACAGAAAGCTTAGAGTCAGACAACTTGATTGTGCAACATCCTCTTTTAGCTTAGAGGCAAGGTGAGTTTCAAAAAAAAAAAAAATAGTTTATTTTGGGACTGGAAACCATCATACAGCCTATACATCTGCCAGACAATGCACAGAACAGACAAACTCAAGCAAATGAAAGATTAATCTTTAGTGAAGTGTTCCAATTAGGTTCTTGTTGAACATAAGGGAGAAATTGGAGACAACTCCTCCTCTTCAGAAAGAAAATGGAAGAGTAAGAGGTGAATTCTGAAACTCAAAGTTTATTAACAGAAGCAGCTACAGAGAAGTCGGTAAAAGAAGTCACAGTATTGTAATAGGTGAAGAGCTGAACAGAGGAAAATTTGCAGAGGTTCCTTCATGAGATCAGAGGGAGGATACAAAAAGACTTCTTGCAACAAACAGTTGTCAAAGTATCCCTGCTGTATCAGCAGCAATAAAAGGCACCAATCCAGAATTTGCCTTGTATGCAGCATTAACACATCCCTTAAAAGGAAGGGAAGGATCATCTGGGGCAAGCTGCAACCACATAGCCAAGTGTCAGGTTATTGATGCCGTTCAAGGCTGAACCACAGAAAATGAAACAGTTGTTAAAGGGTCCTGGGGAGGCTCCATCACTATAAAAGCTTAAGGAGAGATTACATAGTCAACTATCAGGAATAAGGTAGACCTAACAGTCCTGCTCTGGCCAACGGGCTGGCCTGAAAAACTGCCTGAGCTTCCTAGCTAACCTAGAACATCTGTTATGGTAGCGAGGGTCTGCAACTGCATTTAGACGAGAGACCCTAGAGGAATACCTAGACAAAAACAAAAACAAAACAAAAAAAAAAATTAAATGAAATGTCAAATGAAAATTAGAGTCAGAATATTTCCTGGGAAATTAGTTTCCAGATTCTCAGTGAAATAAAGGATCAGCAGATAAAAAAGTATTGCTCCTTATTCTTTCCAGTCTGAGGTGAACTCATATAATCAGAGAATCACTAGGTTGGAAGAGACCTCTGAGATCATCGAGTCCAACCGTACCCGTCTAACTTCTAAACCCTGTCCCTAAGGAACTCATCCACTTGTCTTTTAAACACCTCCAGGGATGGCAACTCCACCACCTCCCTGGGAAGCTGTTCCAGTACCTGACCACCCTTTCAGTGAAGAAATTCTTCCTAATGTCCAGTCTAAATCTCCCCTGGCGCAACTTGCGACCATTTCCTCTTGTCCTGTCACTGTCACTTGTGTCACTTGCACTCCTTTGTCTTTTAGAACTGCCTCCCAGTGAACTTTGTCAAGCAGCCTTCTGAACAGATCAAAGTCTGCCTTTTGGAAGTCCAGGGTGGCAGATCTACTGACCCCCCTCCTTACTGCCCCAAGAAGCGATAATTATATCATCTTGTGATCAGTGTGCCCCAGGTGTCCTCCAACCGTCACCTCTCCCACGAGGCTTTCTCTGTTCACAAACAGCAGATCCAGATAGGCTCCTTCTCTAGTCGGTTCACTTACCAGTTGTGTTTGGAAGTTATCCACGCACTCTATGAACCTTCTGGACTGCTTCCTTTCTGCTGTGTGGTACTTTCAGCAGACATCCAGAAGGTTGAAATCCCCCACAAGAATGATGGGACCATCATGAGACTTCTCTGAGGTGTTTATAGAAGAGCTCATCAGTCTCTTCATCCTGGTTGGGTGACCGATAACAGAATCCCACCACAGTATCTGGGTTACTACACACACCCTCTGAGTTTAACCCATAAGCACTCTACCCTATCATTCCTATTATTGAGTTATATACAACGAAAACATTCTTTGATATATAAAGCACCACTACCACCTCTGTTTCCTAGCCTATCCCGCTATGTAAGCTTGTAGCCATCCATGGCAGCCTTCCAGCTGTGCGAGTCATCCCACCACATTTTTGTGATGGCCATTATATCCTAACTTTCCTGCCTTGCCACGGCTTCCAGCTCCTCCTGTTTGTTGCCCATGCTGCATGCATTTCTGTAAATGTACTTCAGATGAACAGTTGACTCCACCACTTTTAGCATCGTTCTAGCTACAAATCCTAGGCATCCTGCAGTTGTTTCCCCATGAATAACCTTTGAATTCCAACCCAAAGTTTTGTTCTTCGCACCATGTTCTCAGCCAGTCATTGAATTCATTCCCTCGCCATTCCCTATGACAGAGGAAAAGACCACCTGTGCTCCCGAACCTTTAACCATTCGCCCTAGAGCCCTAAGGTCCTTTTTAATAGCCCTAAGGTGTTTTGGTAGTTCTTTCATTATATCCTAGTTGGAAAATTACTAAAGGGGAGTAATCTATGGGCTTAACCAGATTAGGAAATTTCCTAATGACGTTGCCAAATGAGGCCCCAGGCAGACAGCAGACCCCACTATGTAATGGGTCCAGTTTGCGTATCAGTCACTCTGTGCTCTTTAGGAGGGTGTCCCCAATCAACCCTCCTCTTCTTTACAGAAGCCACTTTGATTGACAAGGAACTAAGGGAGATGCACAAGAACAATGTGTTATTTACTAAAGGCTTATATAAGTCTATGTAATCCTGGTGGTATTTTTTCATAAGCTTTTATCTTGTACATCCTCTCCAGTAGTTTCAAGTGTTAGAACGACTGGGATCATGCTCTTGCTTAGGAATGAGAATGTAACAGGGGCCTTTTCAAAATACCAAGGGTACTCCAAAAACATCAGCGTACGTTAAATGTTATCAAGCACTTTATTCAAGTGGCACAGTGCAGAAAAGTCCTGCCATACAAGGCTTTATATGTACTCAGGAGAGAATTCGTACCCTACTTCACACTCCAGGGAAGACAGAAAAAAGATGATTAAAAGAAGCTTTTTTATTCCAGTTTCACAAAAAGGGCATGGGGAATTAAATCATTTGTTGGGGTCACACAGAAAGAATACAATAACCTAACGTCATGTAAGGACTAATTCATTACCTTCCATTATAACACCTCTTCTTTCTTTAAGAGTGCTGCATGACCCTGTGATAAGAAATTAAGGTGCATTTTCTGAGGTCTCCGTTATGATGTGTTATCTTTCCCACATGAGTAAGAAAGTCTTTAATGTAGTTGAGTGTGATACTGTTTTAGATGCAGCAATCTGTTAAAAGGCTATTGTCTGCACATCCAGATGACCTAAAACTCAGCCCAGCAAAGGTCATTTGACCTTTCTCCACATTTTGGGAATGGATCTTGTGTGGGAATAGGTTGGGAAAAAGAAATGGAGAGTTCGGCATTCAGTTAGTCATCATTACTGTGTGTGCTTAAGTGTGTTGCTCTTGGTTGACAGCCAGCCAGCCACTCTAAAAGCAGTAATGAGAAGAGCAAGGTAGGTATTGAGATCTTCCTTTTGAGGGTTGTTACTTACTATGCTTTCTAGAGTTGAATTTTGAATAGTAACATGATGGATAGCAAATCATTTAAAAACAAATCTTGTTCAGGTCTTTAGCTTGTGTAATAGGATCTCATTTAACAGAGTTACTTGTTAACTCATTAAGGAAATTCAAGACTGGGGAGTGAAAATGGCTTTGCATATTGTCAGAGGCAAGATGATGCATTGAGTTGCACCAGAAGCAGGTGTATTTATTCCATAGATTCTTTCAAAAACCTTCTGTGGATTTTATGGCTTCTACTTTTCTCCCTTCATTTCCATCAATCCGTAATTAATCTCAGGGAATATTTGCTGTGTATCATTGTAATTTGGTACTCTATGGGGCTGTTTTATAAGCCTGTCTCTTGCAGACAGAAATGAAGGAAATTTTTTTCAAGATACAGTGGGTGCAAGAAGTGAATATCAAGAAAGCCATTCTTGGCACTTTTTCTGTGAAGTTTCTACAACCTCACAGATTAAAGGCAAGGAATGAAAAGAAGGAAAGAGTTTGCAAACACAGTGGAAAAGAGGAGTGGGAACAGGAGATGGGGAAGGTATTTCTTTAAAGAATATAATCCTGTCCTCCTCTATACAGTTGTATTTGAACACATGTATGTATATATACCTTTAAACATATAACTATTTCTGAAATGAGGAATGAAAGCTGGCTGTAGCTTTTTGGTATTCTATCAGATAAATTTCACAGCAAATGAAGTTAAAAATTTCATTGGATATATGCTGTCGGAGTGGTTGGATTCTTGCACCAAAAAAAACCCCCACATTTTCCCTAAATGTTACTCAGAGATTGGTGCTCATTAAAAAGAAATCTCCTTCTTTCCAAGTTTAGGAACTAAATAGGTGGAGACTTCAATGTATTCCTACTGTAAAATAAACTGATTAATGAGAACTTATGTCACAACCGTATTGGACAACAGACTCCAAAGAAAAGACATTTACCTGGGTTTGAAAAGGAAGGAAAAACATTGGTTAAGAAGCACATGAAATATTTATTTATTAGTATTTTTTTAATGCATTCTGCTTGTAGCAAATCTGTACAATGAGGTTCTGCAGTGTGAACACAAATGCACTATATAAAGTGGGGTTTGCAGATCAGCCTTACTGAGATGTTTACGGAATTACTAACCAGTTAGGATGATGTTCTTGCTTGTGGTTCACAAAATCGTAGGGATTTTATAGGGAAGCATCAATACCCTCCATCTTTGCTAGAGTGACTTTGCTTGATGAATACTAGTTGTCTCTTTAATGACCACATCAGATTGGTGTCCCTTGTTCTTCCAAGCTGACTATCTGCCAGAGGATTTTCTTCCTTCTGTATTAATTCCAGCTGATTAGCTTCCAGTACATAAGAGGATTTTCTTTGATAGTATTATACTGTGTTATAGGTGTTAGTATTGTTATGTTATCTCTCCTTTCTCCCTTCATTGTGTAAAGTCATTTGCTCTCTTTATTTGGTATTCAATTTCTTCTTTACAGTGGTGTCATCCAGGTGTACAGCATCCACACTTTTTATTAGCAGAGTTACTAGTCTTTCCTTTGCATAAGGCTTGTTAAAGAAAAGCTGAACACAGCACGTCCTGAGACGTGAAATGTCCTAACAGCTTCCCTCCAGTTTGGAAGTTCCTTATTTAGCACAATGCCAGTCATCTCCCTTTACCTCCTAATCATTTCATAAGCAATTTCCTAATTCCCAGCTTCTCTCCTTTAGCAATCCCCGTTGACTGTCTTACTATAATCAAGGTAGATTGGATCTAGCATATTTCCCTTGTCTACAGAAAGCCAGTATCTTCTTAAATAAAAGTATCATCTGTACCTGGTATGATCTGACTTCTTTCTCTTTCCATCCACATTGCAGCAACAATTATTTTTTTGGGCAAGTCAGTGGTTCTTGAATTCTCCTGAAAAGAAATTACAGATTTTATTGGGAGCTTCATCTAAGAAAAATCTTCAGGATGTTATGAAAATGGTTATGAAAGCTTCTCCAAGAAAGACAAAGAAGTGGTTGCACTGCCCCTAGTATGTTTTAAATTTTAATGTGTCTCTAACTAACAACCTCCACAGAAACATTGGCATTCAGACTCTGCACATACTGATTCCAGTGCTGTGTAATGATTACAATAAGCCTATTTAGAGGAGGAACATAAGGCTTTACAACAATCTCCGTTACTAGGCAGGGTGACAGAGTTGGGTTTGTTTAGTCTAAAGAACAGAAGGCTCCAGGGCGACCTTATAGCAGCCTTCCAGTACTTAAAGGATGCCTACAGGAAAGCTGGTGTGGAACGCTTTATCAAGGAGTGCAGTGACAGGATGAGGAGTAATGGTTTTAAACTGAAAGAGAGGAGAGTGGATATTAGGAAGAAATTTTTTACTGTGAGAGTGTTGAGGCTCTGGCACAGGTTGCCCAGGGAAGCTGTTGATGCCCATTCCTGAAGGTGTTCAAGGCCAGGTTGGATGAGGTGTCCCTGCCCATGGCAGGAGGGTTGGAACAGAATGATCTTTTAAGGTCCGTTCCAACCCAAACCATTCCATGATGCTATTATTCCATGATTTTGCCACTTTGAAGAAGATCAGCTTAACTAAATAGTTATGGTTCTAATAGATGTGTAGACATGTAGAAAACTGTGAGTCCACAAATGTGTGTTTTTCTAAAACTGACATTAAAATGTCACATTAAATTTGAGATATAAGCTTTGAAAACATTTATTCAGTAAAACAAGATAATGTCATTGAATGTCATTTCTTAAGGTGGTGGAGAAGTTTTTTGTTGGTCTTGAAACATTTTTTTCCAATAGTAAGGCTGTGAAGGTGAAACTTAGAAATAAGAAAAACCACAAAACTGAAGGTACTCTATTTCTTCTGTCCAAACACAAATAATAACATAAAAAAGCATGAAACATTAATAAGTCTATTCCAAAAGTCATTAGTTTTCTGTGGCCTATCTTGGTGACATGAGGAACAAGCCCATCCAGAAGCTGTGTGACAGCAATGAGAACATGTCCATAGATATTAACGGATTAAAAGCTCCCATCTAACATCTACCTTATCTGTGGATTTGAACGTTTTCTTTGTTTGTTTAAACTCGATATGCTCTACCTTTGTTCTTTATACATCTCAAAAGAAATTGTCTCTTTTAAACTCCTCTATTGCCAGATTTTGGGCTTCTGTCAGAAACAGGGTAAGAACAAGCAGTATTCAGAAGATCTCATTTTACCCCCAGCTAAATTCACTGAGTGTCCAAGCAAGTGAGTTATTTATTTATAAAACAAAATCAACTTCATTTTCAAATCACTAAGATTTACATAGAGGGGGAGGGGAAGTTGGAGACTAAGCTACATGCTTGGTTCTTATTTTATTTAGCTTGGTTCCCCTGCTAAATGTGACCCTGTGGCAGTTTATGGCCCCCATCCAGTATACAGTTTGAGTGAAAAATAGATCCATTTGGCCATAGTTTCAGGGAATGGTTGTCTAGATTTTTACACAGCTGAAAGCTTTATTGCTGCTATCAATGGGAGAAGATACAGACTTTCAAATAAATCTGCTCAATATTTACCTGCTGATTGTCTCAGCTTACGTCTGTGTTTTCTATGCAATTTAGAACAGAATTAAATGAAAACAAAACAGAAGAAATTATCTTAGTTTGCTTTTCAAAATTGATTTTTTTTTTCTGCAAATGGTTCTCTTTTTTGACCCCTAAAATTAGAATCAAGTAGATACGGGATGAAAAAAAATCCTGTTCTCTGACTTTATTGGGTTTAAAAGACTTTTAACTTTTTGCATGGGATCAAGCCTAGATTTTACAAAGTTTTTGTGGAAAGCCACATAAGACAAGATATTAATTTGGTGACTGACATACATTAAATGCAGTAGGCTCAGATAGAAAATGAGCAAGGCTCAAATTTTGATCTTATTCACCACAAATAATATGCTAGTAACACAAGTTGAGCTTTGGGTCAGTGGGCTGTTTTGCCACTCTTCTCCATCCAGTTTTGACAAGAAACTGCATCTTGAAAGTGATCAGTTTGGGCTGATGGGCTAACATTTGAAAAAATGTTATCCAGTTGCTCTAATAGTGATAAGGGCACCTTAAATTTGAGATACTTGTAGATCTTGGTCACTGTCTATACATTCACAATATGAGACTCTCTGGTTTTGGAAAACCCTGAAATGTGGATCAAAAGAAAGGAAGAAATGCAAAGTTTTATTATGATTTTCTGCTGTTGTTGTAGGGTATGTGGGTCTGGTAATGCTAACTGTTTGTCAGACCACCCCAGTATTTCACTGAACTAGAACAGTTTTACCCTGTTAATGTTTTCATTTAGCTAAGGTAGATCCAAACATGTACTCCAACGTTCACCTGCAATGTTTTATTAAAGGATCATACAGGATAGTGAATTCATGAAATCATCAATATTTTAGGTTTTTGCTAATGCAGTTTCCTCTGGAACACATACAATATGTTGATATTCTGTAGTTAATACGTCATTCTAACAGAATTCAATGTATGGCGACGTAAATAAGTCACCCTGGAATGGAAAACTGGTATTTCTGGTAGGGGCAAGTCCAACTGACTCTAGTCTGCTTATTCAAAAAAGAAAAATGCTATTTGGATGCCTTTTCTTGAATCAGGTTTGTGGTTGCTCTGAAAGAGAGGTCCCACATAAAAGACTGTTCATTTATGACTGAAAATTCCTATTTTGGTATCAAGAGAGTCCTGTATCGGGAGTGAATGAACTTCTCCGAGGAATGCAGTCCATAGGCAAAGCTGCTGTAGGCAACTCCGTGCAAACCCTTGTAAGATAGCGCAGAGGCTGGGGTGGCACAAGTCAGCAGGAATCCCTTTGTCCTGTTGGCGCTGCGTGCTGAGCTGCACAAGGTGGGTATCAGACCACAGAAAGCACCCTTGCAGCATGCTGCAACCTTGCAGACACAGAATAACTTGAAGTTAATGCTGCCACTGCTGCTTCTTCTTTCCCTGGGCCTCTTCTTTTCAGAAAATGCTGGAAACCTGTAGTTTTCTTCTTCCTGGCAGCCACCAGGCACATGGGAGTGCACAATAAGCAGGAATTTCCATTAGTCTGGGAGCTGATTACACTGTTAGGAGTCAGGCTGACTTTGGTTCCTCAAGGTTAAACTACCATGTAAATGCAGTACAACCCCGTTGCTCCTTTGCCACTGTGCCTCATGGTAACCTGGAGAGATCATTGGACCAGATGAAAAGGGAGCTTCTGAGACAGTTCAGCCCTTAGACAACGCTAGAGTGACTTCTAGAGCTTAAATACTGAAGAAAGAAACAAATAATCAGGGCTAAGAGTTCTTGACAGACCAAATCTGCCCAGATGGAGTATTCTGCTAACATGTCTACAACCTCTTTGCCACTCTTCACTCCTTCTGGGATGTTGTTGGTGCGCCCATAGTGGGTTGCCCTTTTCTGTGCCAGCATATGCTCTGAGGCATTAGTTTCAAGCAGCACTCAGCATAAAATGCTTATGGATAGGATGCAGGATGCCTGTCTAAAACTAATGTAGAGTCTGTAATCCGAATTCTTTATCTTATCATTTCTCAAACTGATCCCCGCTTCTTCTGTGCCTTCCCACTCTGTATGAAGCCCCAGGTAGAGGCAGGGAGCTGCAGCCATTATTTATGCTGCTGCTTTAGACTGGGACTTTTCCAGTTTTCTGCACCCAGCAACCTAAATTGCTGGCAAACATTGTTTCACAGCTAAATAACTGCTACTTTTCATTGCTGTGCAGTGAGGGGCAAAAGTATTCCACCTATGACTTCAGAATTGATTTAGGCTCTCTCTGAACAAAAAGTGTTAGTTTTATTTTCAAAAGTCTGCAGAGGAGCAAATTTCACCCTTGTCAGGAGTTCTGGGAGAATCAAAACACAAAATTAGCAAAATGTGTTTAACCAAATTGGAGAAGAAAAATAAACTTAGGAAAGGAAGCCAGCGAGGATAATCTACATCTTCTACTTGCCTGGAATTCACACTCAATAGCTTTGTGGGACGAGCTCAGAAAAAAATCAATACTCAAAATGAAATATCATTGGAATCCTCTTTTCATTTCAGCTGTGGTCTCGGTAAGGAGCCATAATGTATCCATGAATAATATTTAGCTTCAATCTCTTTTACAGCCGTTCCAAACAGATGAGCAATTTTTGAAAAGCAACTGTTGAAGATGCACTTTTGCCTCTTCATCAAAAACGTATAAAAATGAAATATATTGCAGTATTTATTGCAATGTATTACAAACCTTCATGGTGATCCAATACAGATGTTTCTTTTTCTCTGTGGCACTGACCTTCAAAAGTGATGATGTGAAAAGCCCTAGATTTTATGACAGCTTAGCTCAGAATATATTACAGCTTCTGTATTAATATGTATTTGAAGCTCAGCTGTAAACATTGAATATGAAAAGAAACACTGTACCTTGTACTCTACTATAAAGTTTAAATATGAAAAGAAAGATATTCATGGAAGTGTAAGCAGGATTTAACAATATTTGTATGAAATGAAGTTCCTTTTCCGTCTTTCCCTACCACACAAATATTTCTTTCCAGGTGTGAATTTTGCACTTGTTAGGCAAATGTAATTATCAGCAATATAAAGGCTACCGGAGAAGCAATACATAGGCCTGCGAGATAGAGATGTGCATAGATACACTGCTCACTTGAGAGTTGGGTTTGAAGGCAGGATTCCAAGGCACAATGATGTGAGCAGCAGCGGTGAGACACAGGCTGTCTGTAGCTGCAGTAAACTTTCTGATCCCATCCTGTCGACTTGAGCCACACAAACAATTCTAACACTGCCCACTGAAGGACATTTGCTGCCTCTGTCCCTGTGATGAAAATCTCAAGAGACCTACAGGAGTGATTCCTCTCTGTAGTCCTCGACAGTCTGTGGCCCTTACTCCTTACAGATGCTGTTTGGTTGCATTTGTGACAGCCCCTAGACTTCAAAACGCTATTGTGGCAATCAGAGGCTCCAGGAGCGGGCACTCCTCTAACAAAGGAGTGGCACTAGTGGTTGCTGCTACAGCCATGCAGGCACAGCTCTGCTGCCAACTTTGGTGGTTTCCAAGAAAAACAAGGAAAAACCACAAAAACAATTCTCAGGAAAAGGTGGGCGTCTTTTTAAAACCATCACTTCGGGTTGTCAGTTTTGATGCTATAGCTGGCAGCATTTTGCTGCCAGGAGGAGCAGAAAAGATGAAGCAGAACAGATAATCAAGAATAATATTCACAGAGGCATTGACAGAGGGCATGGTTTGTTGTCTAACTGAATAGTTTTAATCACCTTTGTGTTTATTCCTACATTCTTTGTGTTGCCTCACCTATCTGTCTCTTCTGTGTGTGTATATGTGTGTACTGGTTTGCTTCCATAGGTTGCACGCCTCCTCATCCTGCCAGGTGTGAACCATGGCTTTGCTTCCATGGCCAATGCAGTGAGACAGCTCTTCTTGCGGCAGTGCCCTCTCCTCTGCAGGTGTGGTGTCCCTGTTAGCAGGCCATTGGCTTTGTGACACTTTAGCCCTCCTCCTGGCCCATAGCTGTGCCAAGTGGGTCGAGAGCAACTGAATTTGCAATATCCATCTCAGAGACAGTATAGACAGGATTAGAAGTAAGCCTGAAGAGCAGGTGAAGAGAGACCTGCAGAGGAGGATACTCACTATTCACCTAGGAATGTCTTTATGGAAGGAAAGCTCTGTCTTTAGGGGCACTAGAGGTCCCTTCAGTGCTTGTGACTTAAGAAACTGGGTGGTCACCTCCTCTGTGCCCTGTGCTTAGCTCAGAGATTGATTGCAAAAGCAAAGATAGTTCATGATGGAAGGGGAACCAGCTGGGGAGAGAAGAAACTTCTGACTAGGGTAGCTACCATCTCCCTTTGCCTTATTTCTGTGCAGACATCACACGGTACTCAATGCACCACCTTCTGGTTCAGATAAATGGTGCCTGAGAGGACGTGTATCACTTGCAGATTTTGTGCTGTGGACTTTATGTAGTTCACTGGTGGAAATAGTGAACAGCAATGAGACTGTGTAGCAAGCCCAGAGGGAGGACTAGAGATCTGTAGGCGATGAGGTCCATCGTTTGCATCATACTGACTTGTGTCTTAAACAAATGAGTTTGAAGCAGCACTTGCTGCTTGAATGTGGCACAATCGTAGATGCAAAGGAGCATTTGTAAATTCTAATATCATGTAATCTAAGACACATCAGGGTGACTACAGAAGAACCTACAGGGTTCTATGATGCAGACGTGACTGTTGAACACACTTTTGGGCACTCCTGTCAGTTTAGAAATAGTAACTGTTACCGTAGGGTAGTCTTGTGGAATGGATGGCCTTAGCTGGCCCCTTTGCCTTTTGCACACTGTTTTCAGTGCATCCCATTTCTTTGATGTAATAAATGTTGATCTGCCTGTATCAGTTGTGTCTACTGCAATAAACTGAAACATCTGTATTATCCTCCTGTCTGGAACCAATTCTGTTTCTATTGTAAAGCCACTTTTGGGACATTTCTACAGGCTGTTTCAATATTTTCAACAAGGACGTAAGTTCATCTTGTGCTCCCAACACCCAGCTGGGAGTAGTATGGATATGGGCAGTGCAGTGCTACGATTAAGCAAACCACCCTGGAATATATTACCTCCCAGTCACTGTTGTTCTAACAAGATTGCCTAACTTGTAATTGTTTTAAAATGTAAGTGAGCTTACCTGCACCTATTTGCATGGGATCATTAGATATGCTTTGAAGTTCCTGCAGGGCTCTTAGTCTTTGTAGAGAGTAATATCAAAAAAAGTCAACCTGGTTCTTTGGCATCAAACATCTCTTAATCAGAAATTATCAGGACAGCTGAAGGTGAAGATGATTCATCAGATTAAGTACATTATGCACATTTTAGTGTATACAAAACATGTAAGTCTATGAACAAAACTAATCCCTGTGAGAAGGGGTAAATAAAATATATGTAGTATCAGTTTCAGTTCAGGCTTAAGAGCAATTTTAACAATATTTGAGTCTGATTGATACCTTCTGCAAAGAAATATTTTCACTGCTTTGTGTATAACACAATGATATAAGAAGACATCAGATTCTTACATCTTTCATACCTGCCTCCTTTTTGCAGTGGGATTCTGATATCTAGGAAAAAAAAGCACTTTAGTGCCTAAACTCAAGAGAAATGTAATTTACATTTCCCAGTCCAAAAGCAAATAATCCACACCACTATTGAGCATCTATCTGACTGTTTCCCTGACCTCTCAGGCAAGAACACAATATACAACTTATTACACACTTAATGGAAGTTACCTTCTCCCAGCTGAGACATAACGACAGCTCCTTTCCTATTACAATAGAAAATAAACCCTGAAAAGTTTTTAGGTAAATGCCATTAGTCTGTAGAACAGAAGACTATGCCAACTGTCAGCTATTCTCTGTTAAGGAGACAGACATTTCCAGCTGAAGAATGCAGTAACTTCTTACTTTGAGCTAAAATCATCACAAATGGTCACCTATTTTTAGCAGTAGCTGCTTAGGTTCCTACTAATCTGGTTTGTATGCACACAGACACACTAGACCCTTGGTTGGACTAAGCTGGACTCAGCATCTTGGTGTCTTCTTATGTCTGACTTGTGTGTACATCCCTAAAATATTGACTGAAATCATATTAAATCTGACATCCTGTCCTGGACAGTATGAAGATCACCAAAATGCTATCAAGGTTTAAAAAGAGCCATGCTTAGCAACAGTAGGTTTGAACAAAAAAAAACTGGTATTGTAACTTATATTTGAAAGGAGGAAGTTCCTGTTTGTTCTCTCTTTGTGTTACATATTCACACAAAAGTATCTTCTGGGAAAAAGAGAATGGTTCGTGGTTTGTTCTGAGCCCAGTCGTTTGGCATGTTCAGCTACAAACAGCAGTTCGAGCTCAGTCATTCCTAGTAGTAAAAAGTTGTCATTGCTCCAGGGCTGCATCTCCACAACTAGATCTACAGCCACAGGACTCGATGATCCCTGTGGGTCCCTTCCAACTCGAGTCATTCTATGATTCTATGATGCTATGAAATGGCATCAGCCTTTCTCTTCAGCAGAAAGCACCTTGTGTTTCTCAGTCTCCTGAAGGCTTCAATGCCTTGAACCCTCCTGCAACATATTCCATTCCCAGTCCCATTTCCAATATACACCAGCTTTATGGTAGTGCTGTGACCACCCCCCTAGGCTCAAGGCTGAGCTAAGATGCTGCTGCTACCACCCACAGCGAGCCTTGTCAGGCTTGTGATCAGTGGCCTTACCTCAGGGTCAGTCCACTGGCCTCAGGGTGGAAGAAGCACTCATGCAAAAGTCTTGAATACCCAAATGGATATTGCAATCTGTATTACAAAGTATTAAAGAAAATCATTTATTGATACTTTTTTTTAATGCCAGCAGAAAGTTTTGCCTGATGCATGGAGCTGAGGATTGGGAAATGGCTAAGTACCTACCATCTACTGCAGAGAAAGTCTCTAAAAGTTGATTAAAACACATTTTAGAGAACTTCGAGGTTTATAGCAGACTGAACAAAGCCTTGCTGTACAGTCTGAAATAATGCTGGTGTATCGTAGCACAAGATTTAGGCAAATGAAAATGAAAGAGGATAGCACCTGTCAAGTGATTGCTGGTGTAGGAATTCCTGGGGAAATTGTTCGAGGGAGAAAGGGCTGAAATTGCGGAAGGAGTCATGTATTTTCTAGACTTGGAACAACAATGTGTTCATTAACCTTTGGCAGTAAAACTATAAACACTAAAACTGTAAGTAGGGGGCAGTCACCCTGTCACTGTGCCTGAGGCAGCCAAGTGGGTGATGGAGCATGGGTTACACCATGCCCTAGAGAGAAACAAGGCCTGTGAACATTTCTCTTTCTGCAAGCATGGCATTTAGCCAAAAGCTGGGGAGTCTGGATCCAGATGGAAACAGCTGGGATAGAACTAGCAGAGGTGACCTGTGAGCCAAGCTTTCCTAAATGACACAAAGAAAAGGCAGAAAAGGTGATTCAAGACTTTTGTGTAGACCAAAGAGCAGAATCCCTGCAGGAGGCAACCAAAAAAAAAGCCCCACAAAGGCAGCTGCGAGGACATTCTCTTAAACGCAGGCTAAAACTGCTTAGAAGTAATAAGTTATGTGGCACTCAGGCCACAACAACCTCATGCAACTCTACAGGCTTAGGGATAAATGCCTGGAAAGCTACCCAGCAGAAAACGACATCGGGGTGGTGGTAAATAAGCAGAAGAATATGAGCCAGCAGTGTGCCCAGGTGGCCAAGAAGGCCAATAGCATCTTGGCTTGTATAAGAAATAGTGTGGCCAGCAAGGGTAAGGGGGAGATCGCCCCTCTCTCAGCACTGGTGAGCACACACCTTAAATGCGGTGTTCAGTTCTGGGCCCCTCACCACAAGAAGGACACCAAGGTGTTGGAGCACGTCCAGAGAAAGGCAACAAAACTGGTGAAGGGGCTGGAGCACAAGTCTTATGAGGAGCAGCTGAGGAAACTGGGTTTGTTTAGTCTGGAGAAAAGGAGGCTGAGGGGAGACCTTACTGCTCCCTACAACTACCTACAAGAGTTTACAGAGAGTGGGTTACTGGCCGCTTGTCCCAGGTAACAAGAAATAGCACAAATCTAAATGGCCTCAGGTTGGACCAGGGGAGGTTTAGATTGGATATTAGGAAAAATTTCTTCTGCAAAAGCATTGCCAAGCATTGGACCAACTGCTCAGGGAAGTGGTTGAGTCTCTATCCCTGGAGTTGTTTAAAAGACGTATATGTGGTGCTTAGGGACATGGTTTAGTGGTGGACTTGGCAATGTTAGGTTTATGATTGGACTTGGTGATCTTAACAGACTTTTCCAACCTCAGAGGCTCACAGAAAAGGGATAGAAAAGGTGATAAATCTGTGTGCCCAGGGAGCAAATCATAACAAAAATATTATCTATCAAAGCTGAAGTGTCAATGGGGTGCAGCAGGATAAGCAGTAAAAACTTGCAGGGAGAGCGCAGGATTACTGGATGGAAAGTAGGGAGTAAACAGCCTCATCACAGTGGCCAAGGGGGATTATGCATGGTTTGCAGCAAATCAGAACACTACTGAGCGGATTGAAAGCAGTCCTGCAGGAAGAACCTGCTTACAAGCACGCAGAGAACAAGTTCCTAATGATATTGCCATTGCTAGCTTTCTTGAGGCAAGATTTCTTGTGTTTAAATCCTCTTTGGAGTTTACCGTGGAGCTCTCCAGAAGGAACAGACAACAGCAAATCTGCTGGCAGGACCCTGAGAGTGTTAAAACTCCCTAACTGCCCTTACCAGGCTTCACATGGGGCCACCACTCACACGTGCCCATGGGCCCTGTGGCTTCTGTTTAAGTCAGACCTAGGGGTTCAGTCCTTTTCTGAGCTATGCTGTAAATGTACTTATGATTGGATCTATCTTCTGCTGTCCTGACTTAGTGTTTGAGTTTTCTGGATGCCTCTAGGCTCATATCGAGGTCTGATTCTGTAGTGGGTGGTTTTGCCGATGTGATCAGCGAGTGACTAGTAGTTGCTGGTGGTCCTTGTGTGCAACAGATGCACCTTTTCACGAGGAAACAGAGAAAGCTGTACAAGTCTGAAGATGGAAGATAGAAGTTGAGCCCATACAGCTGTGCTGGGCCTCCAAGGACAAAAATTGCAGCTTTGCACTTCAATAACTAGCTGGCCTTTACACTTTCTAGAACATGTTACAGAACAGACTGCAGACTTCTGGGCAGGGAAGCATGACAACCGAAGGTAGCCACTCCTTCTGCTGCACCTCCAGTTGCTGCAGAGTCTGATGCTCTATGCACAGCCCTTTTGATATTAACTCCACACTTCACTCTTTCGTCCTCTCGACAACATGAATATCCACACTTGCTGCCGCATACCTGGGAAACCACAGCAGCCTGCACTTAACAAAGCAACACGGGAACATTCAGCACTGCTTTTGTGACTGCTACTAATAGCAGTGCAGGGTCCTTTCCTTGAATTTCTCTGTCTACATCAGAGGGGAAAAATATTCCAAAAGAATATAAGATAAAAAAAAATTGAATGAGATCCCACTAGACATGCAGGATCCCTGTTGTAATTAAATGTTAGACTATGATGAGTATATAATGATGTCTGTGGTAATCTTCCCAGTCAGAATGCAGCTTCACTGTCACAAACTCCATCCTTTATTGTATGTGATAGGAAACTTGGTGACAAAGGATGTGGAAAAGGCTGAGATACTTAATGTCTGCTTTGCCTCAGTAATAGTAAGACCAACTGTTCTTCAGATACCCAGTCCCCTGATCCGGAAGACAGGGATTGGGAGCAGAATAAAACCCCCATAAACCAAGAAAAGGTCAACAACCTGTGACACCACGTAGATACATTAATTTATGGGGCTGGATGAGATCCACCTGGGAGTATTGAGTGAGCTGGCAGAAGTGCTCATCAAGCCACTTTCCATCTTCCATCAGCAGTCCTGGTTAACCAGGGAGGTACCAGTTGATTGGAGGGTGGTAAACGTTAACATCCATCTACACAAATGTCTGGAAGGAGGATCTGGGGAACCACAGGCCTGTCAGCCTGACCTTGGTTCTGGGGTAGCTTATGGAGCAGATCATCTTGAGCACCATCATGCAGCTCATACGGGACAACCCAGGGGATCAGGCCCAGTCAGCATGGGCTTATGAAAGACAGGTCCTGCTTGACTAATCTGATCTCTTCCTCCCAAGGTGACCCACTTAGAGGATTAGAGAAAGACTGTGGGTGTTGTTTATCCAGACTTCAGGAAAGCCTTCAACACTTTCACATAGCATTCTCCTGGATGTCTCAGGTCGTGCCAGGGGAGGTTTAGATTGGATATTAGGAAAATTTCTCCAGCAAAAGGGCTTTCAAGCATTGGAACAAGTTGTCCATGGAAGTGGTTGTATAAACATCCCTGGGGAGGTTTAAAAGACCTGTAGAAGTTGTGCTAAGGCATACTCTTTAGTGGTGACCTACCAGTGCTAGGTTTATAGTTCAACTTGATGATCTTAACAGTCTTTTTCAACCTAAGTGATTCTATAATTCTAAGCATTTCTGTTCTTAAATACTCATGAGAAATCTTGCCATGTTCCACCACAGGGTCAGGACTAATTAACTCTGGAGAATAGTACTGGGCACGTGAAGTTGAACAGTAATGTCACACTTACAGATTGATCCAAACAGTAGCACCTTTAACTGCAGTTTATACTGAATGCATTCTGTATTTCCTTTTTTTATTATCTTCTTGAGGGTTTTGGTATTTCTACTTCATCCATTCCTCTGTTCCTGATGTGAGACAGGCAGCTGCAATTCTGCTGGTCTTTGTGTTCCTCTCTCCTTGCCCCTGTCTCCAGGGGACCCATTAAGAGCTAATAATTTTTTCCTGACTCTGTAAAGTAGCAGAGAGACAGCTCAGGATGTCTGGAAGCAGGCTTTTGCTGGGCACAGCTGCTATCCTCCCGCTTCCTTGGAGATGCCTTCCTTGAACAGGCAGACTAGGTAGAAACATGCTGTCCAGCTCCTATGGATCGCACCCACCCTGGATCCAGTTCTCTGTCATTTAATTTCTCCAGCTCTCTGAAAGGAGAGACTTTCTATGGGTGTAGTGGTTCATTTGTGAAAAATTATGAAGAGTGTAGCATATGTCCTTGTGGCCTTGTTTCGTTGAATATCATTAAGGATTTGTTATCATTTCTGGATTTGAAAGTTTTAGGAATGTACAACTGGAATAAAAGCTTCTGGTGACAGTATTCTGAAAAGTGACATAACTTGAACTCCTAGAGATTACTCCTGTGGTTTGGGTCTATCCAGAATGTTTAGGTAACCTTTGTAAGAATATCCACAATACTTTAATCCTATATTCCAAAAGAATCCTATTAAGCATAATGGAAAGTTCACAAAGAGTACAGCAGGAAAACATTAGGCAAGCAGTATTCAGTTTAAATTATTATGAATTTTAGTTGATTCTACTTGTACACAATTTGCCCTTCTCGTTTGAATCTGTCACATTTGTAAACATAGCCTTTGTAGATTTTAGTCAGTTTTAACTGAAAGCCAAAACCAGTAAAGTAGAAAGTCATATATTTTTAAAGATGCTCCTTAAAGAAATTAAATTTAAAAATAATTAAACAAAATTCTTATAGTAATGCAGCAAATATGTTTAGAAACACTCATTGTATGGGGTGGCCTGAAAGATTAGCATGTCATCAAAATGACCTATTTTCAGAAATCATTCAGTGGTTTGTCAGAATGAGAGATTTACCTAACTGAGGCCCAATTTTAAAATAACTATGTAAATGGAATAATTTTAGTCTCTTGAGAACAGGTAAAGCAAACTTCAGAGCATGCAACAAGGATCTGATGACCTCCCAGCCACCCAAAATAAATTACCTTTAGTCTCAATGGTAAAATCATGCAAATCAGCACCATTTGTAAAGCAATCAATCAACAGTTCCCTATTGCCAAGTGAAGTGGTGTATTTCTGCCTCTGATGTACAGCTGATTGGTAAAAGCTAGACTTTAAAGCAAGAGGAAAGATTATGATCAGTTGAGACAGCTGTTACCTTCTTTGACTCTGAAAATAAGTTAGAATTCTTTTTAGGACTACGTGTACTTGATCTTGTGTGATGTCCAGCTGTCCTTGGATAAAGCAGACATTTTTTTTTCATCTTCAGACTGACCCAGGCTTTCCTGTACTGACGTCTCTCTCTCTCCTGTTGATATAAAACATGACTGTCAGTGTCATGATGAGAAAGGTTAAAGCCCACTTGGACTTAAATCTGACAAAGCATAAAAAAGACAATAAGAAGGGCTTTTTTGAGTACATCAGGAGCAAAAGGAAGGTTTTGGAAACTGTGGACCCACCACTGAATGAGGCGGGTGCCCTTGTGACAGAGGATGCAGAGAAAGTGCACTTGCTGAATATCGTCTTTGTTTCCATCTTTAATGCTAAGACTGGCCCTCAGAAACCACAGACTCAGGGAGAAAGACAGAAAGTCTGGAGAAAAAAGGACAATCCCTTAGTGGAGGAGAATTGGGTTAGACATCATCTAGGCAAAGTGGACACTCACAAATTCATGGACCCCAATGGAATGCACCCACAAGTGCTGAGGGAGCTGGCACATGTTATTGCTAAACCTATCTCCGTTGTCTTTGAAAGACCATGGGGAGCAGGGGAGATGCCTGAGGACTGGAGAAAAACTAGGATCACTCCAGTCTTCAGAAAGGGCAAGGAGGACCTGGGAAACTACAGGCCAGTCAGTGTCACCTCCATCCCTGGAAAGGTGATGGAACAGCTCATCCTGGATGTCATCTCCAAGAATCTGGAAGAAAAGAAGGTTATTGGAATTGGTCAACATTGGTTCACTGAGGGGAAGTCAGACTTGACCAGACTGATAGTGTTCTACAACGTCACGACTGGCTGGGTAGATGGGGTGACAGCAGCAGTTGTTGTCTATCTTGACTTTAGCAAGGCTTTTGACATTGGGTCTGTGAACAGCAAGATGCACTGAGAACTGGCTGGGTGGCAGAGTTCAGAGGGTTGTCATCAGTAGTGCAGTTTAGTTGGAAGCCTGTGGCCAGCAGCAGTCAGTACACAGCCCAGTCTTGTTCAGCCTATTCCTCAGGGACCCAGATGAGGGAATGAAGTGTTCCCTCAGCAAGTTTGCTGGTGAAACAAAATTGTGGGGAGCGGCTGATACACTGTGCTGCCACTCAGCGAGACCTGGACAAGCTGGAAAGTTGGGTGAAGAGGAACCTAATAATTTAACAAAGGCAAGTGTAGGGTTCTACACCTTGGCAGCAATAACCCTGTGCAACAACACAGGTTAGGGGCTGACCTGCTGGAAAGCAGCTCTGTGGGTGATGATCTGGGAGTTCTGGTAGACAAGTTGGTGATGAGCCAACACTGTGCCCTTGTGGCCAAGAAGGCCAAAGGTATCCCAGGGTGCATTAAGAAGAGTGTGGCCAACAGTCGAGGGAGGTTTTCCTCCTCCTCTACTCTGCCCTAGTGAGGCCACATCTGGAGTGCTGTGTCTAGTTCTGGGCTCCCCAGCTCAAGAAAGACAAGGCACTACTGGAGAGAGTGCAGCGGAGGGCCACTAAGATGATCATGGGACTGGAGCATCTCTCTTATGAGGAGAGGATGAGAGACCTGGTTCTGTTTAGCCTGGAGATCACTGAGAGAGGATCTCATCAATGCTTATAAATATCTATAGGGTGGGTCTCATGAGGATGGGGCCGGACTATTTGCAGTGGTGCCCAATGACAGGACAAGGGGCAAAGGGTACAAACCAGAACACTGCACGTTCCACCTGAACATGAGGAAAAACGTCTTTCGTGTGAGTGTGATGGAACACTGGAACAGGCTGCCCAGAGAGGCTGGAGAGTCTCATTCTCTGAAGATATTCAAAACCCACCTGGACATCTTCCTGTGCAGCCTGCTCTCTAGGTGAACCTGCTTTTGCAGGAGAGTTTGACCTCCAGAGGTCCTTTCCAATCCATTCTGTGATTCTGTGACTGTTCTCAGGTGTTGTCTGTTTGAAAAACAGTAACAGAGCTGGACTATACTTGAACACTCAGCCAAAGTGAGATCATTTGCTAAGAACAGACCAAGTTTGGGGTTGCTCAGGGAGAAAGAAAATGCTTAGTATCAGATTGGAAACCTTGTAATATATGAAAAAACAACTGCAGGTTTGTATCCAGTGCAAGATACGAGATGGGTATTTGGGGAAGAAGACTGACTTTAAAATCCACTAAAGCACCCAGAAAAAGTTTTCTAAAAAAGAAAGCAAATACATATGGGATGATAAATTTGTAGCCTGTAAAACATCATACTTTATAAAGCTTCGTTCATTCCTACCTGAGCATTAGACTATGCAGCAAGGCCATCAGTTTGCACATTTGGGCCATACCATAGCACATCTGAAAGAGATGATTAGGAATCAGCGATCCCTAAACCCATTATCATCATATGGTTGATTGCCATCAGGGCTGGCTTTGAGATCTGACAATGATCTTGCATTTCCATGAATTGATCTCTTCAGAGCTTGTATAAAATGTCTGCATAAAATGAAAGTTTCAGGGTACGGCAGCTTCATTCTGGGACTTGCATATTGCTTTTTCCAGTGATTAGGGCATTCTTCTTGAGGATTCTTCAGTTCTTAAAAAGAAGGGGAAAAGGAGGAAGAAACAAACCAACAATTAAAAAATCTTGCCCTTTTCTGATGGGGAGCAAGATGAACCATGGTTGCAGAGCAGAATGGTCACCTGGCCTGAAACCTTGAACTTGTGTTCAACTGTTTAATAAACAACTTTTCAGCTATATATATGGCAAAAGAGTCTTTGGAACTTGAATTTGAAATAGTAATTTGAGTGATTTTCCTTACATATTGGGTCTGTCAGGAATAGAGTTTGTATTGTGCTGTGTTTCAGATCTGTGACCAAGACAATGCTGACAATATGGTTCTAGGCATTGCTGAAGGGTGTTTGCACAGCATTGAAGTCTTCTCTGCTTCTCACTCTGCTTCCCATCGCACCTCCCCCAGTGAAGAGACTGGGAGTGGGCAAGAAGCTGGGAAGGGATACAACTGGACGGATGTTCCAGACTAACCAAATAGCTGTTCCATGGTGTATAATGTCATGCTTAGAAACAGAATGGAGAGGAAGGAAGTTCAGGGAGTTTAGCTAACTGTTACTCAGGAACTGGGTAGGCAGTAGTCTGTGCATGAGAAGCGGTTAGTGGCTGTCTTTGCATTGTTTTTTTTATGTTCAATCTGCTTGAAGGAAGGGAGGCTCTGCAGAGGGATCTAGACAGGCTGGATCCATGGGCTGAGACCAATGGGATGAGGTTCAATGAGGCCAAGTGCAGAGTCCTCCATCTGGGTCACAACAACCCCATGCAGCATTACAGGCTTGAGGAGGAGTGGCTGGAGAGCTGCCTGGCAGAGAAGGACCTGGGGGTGTTGGTTGACAGCAGCTGAACATGAGCCAGCAGGTGGTCAAGAGGGCCAGTGGCATCTTGGCATGTGTCAGACACAGTGTGGCCAGCAGGAGCAGGGAGGTGATTGTGCCCCTGTGCTCAGCACTGGTGAGGCTGCACCTCGAGTGCTGGGTTCAGTTTTGGGCCCCTCACTACAAGGAGGACACTGAGAGGCTGGAACATGTCCAGAGAAGGGCAACAACGCTGGTGAGGGGCTGGAGAACAAGTCCTACAAGAAGCTGCTGAGGGAACTGGGGTTGTTTAGCCTGGAGAAGAGGAGGTCCTGGGGAGACCTTATTGCTCTCTACAACTGCCTAAAAGGAGGTTGTAGTGAGGCAGGGGTTGGTCTCTTCTCAGGCGACCAGTGACAGAACAAGAGGACACAGTCTCAAGCTTTGTCAAAGGAGGCTTGACATTAGGAAAAAATTCTTCACTGAGAGGGTGATTGGCCATTGGAATGCGCTGCCCGGGGAGGTGGTGAAGTCACCAACCTTGGAAGTTTTTAAAAGGAGATTGGATGAGGCACTTAGTGCCATGGTTTAGATGATGAGTAGGTGTTGGGTCATAGGTTGGTCTCAATCTCTAAGGTCCTCTCCAACCTTGTAATTCTGTGATATTGTGAACTAGGGTTGTTTAGCCTGGAGAAGAGGAGGCTGAGGGGTGACCTCATCACTGCCTACAACTGCCTGAAAGGAGGTTGTCACAGGGTGGGTGCTGGGGTCTTCTCACAAATGACTGTGATAGGACAAGAGGACAAGTTGCACCAAGAGAGGTTCAGACTGGACATTAGGAAGAATTTCTTCACTGAAAGGGTGGTCAGGGATTGGAACAGCTGCCCAGGGAGGTGGTGGAGTCTCCATCCCTGGAGGTGTTTAAAAGATGGGTGGATGAGTTCCTTAGGGACCTGGTTTAGTGGGGAGACAGGCACGGTTGGACTCGATGATCTCAGAGGTCTCTTCCAGCCTGATGATTCTGTGATTCTGTGACCCACGAGTATTCTTTTACTTTTCCTTTTTTTCTTCTCCTGTCCTACTGAGCGTGGGAGAAGAAATGGGGTTTAGGGGTGGAGTTGTCCTCAGCTGCCCCAACACCTTACTTTGTTTTCGATGTCCTTTTGACCCTTTTCATAAACTTGTTTTCTCTTTGTTTTTAAGTTAAAAACCTAACCTAGCTAAAGGTGAGAATTATTATAAAATACTTAACCACTAGGAAACTCATCTGCACATCTGTGACAGTTTGAAACAGAGATAACTCTTCAGGCCTGCATCTCCAATACCTCTCTCCAGATTACCCAAGGAATATATTTCTACTATAATGCATAGTCTGATGAAGAATTGGAAATTTTAGTGTTCAGTAACAGAGAAGCATATTATGGAGACTGTTATTACTCGGGTGATGTCCTGGATCAGCTTGTGTTTGATATGTTGGGATTTTTCTGTGATATCTTAATGGACAGCAGATTTTGAAAGAGAGTATGTTTCCCTTAACTATAGAACAATAATATGTTATAAACCTCTGCATAACCTTATCTTTATTCTGAATATGATTTTTGAGTGGTCCGGTGCTCTCAGTATAAATATGTTAGGGCCACAAATCTCCTGTGATTCCCTGTAAGCGTAAAAAAGGTTGTGTGGCTTACCTGCAGTAATACCTACAGAAGCCCATGCAAAGCTTATCTAGTCAGTGTGAAGCCATGCAGAACTTACAAACTTCCCTGGAGTACATGAAGGGTTTGCTTCTGTTAAAATTCCTTAAAAACTTCTAGTGTCTGCATTATAAAATATGTTGAAGTCCTGTAGCCTCAAGTACAGGCTTTAGGCATGGCAGATCTAATTGAAGACCCTGTTCTTATTAGATCTTTATTCAGCTTTCTGTTGATCTGTATCCCAAATCACTGGTTCCAATTCAGGGTCTACTGGTACCCCTTAACTGTAGTCTTGGTTTAAAAACAGTTAAATCTGGATCAGCTGTTCAGAAATGTCACTGTAATTTTAGTAAGTGTTCAAAGACATCAGTCTGAGTCGCTATGTGACCCATTTTAGTCAAATCAAGCAATGGCAATACAAAAAAAACAAACAATTAAACAACTCTACAGTAATGAAGTTGATCAGATATTTTGTATTGTCCAATGCAGAAACAGTTAAAAGACAAAACGGTGGAGTTTACTACTAATAAAACATCCTGGACAATCTAGAGTCCAGGTCTAGGCAAGTGAAAGCTTTTGAAAAACAGTTTCAGGAGCCAGAGCTGCTGTTTATGATACCCAAAGACAGCCTGAGTATCTTGAGTAGGTAAATAGCTAATTTTAATCAGTAAAGGGAAAGGTGTTTGGACCTCTTTATTCTTATTTATGCATTGTGTTTATAAATTTTTAATGGAAATAGAGGAGACCAGCCACTATATTGTTGTGTGATGATGCTAACCAAATAAAATAGCTAGACATTGGAAATTAGTATGTAAGAGCAGTTATTGGAGAAACAATTAGATATAAAGTATGATATGGCAGATACTCAGTTCTGGAATGCCTTGCTTAATTGCTTTGTCTCAAGAGTATTGAAAACTTTGCTGGTGCTATTTCTGAGACAAAAATCTGATAAATAGGATTTATACAGCAAGACTTAACTAAAACTGGTTTTATTCATATATGTACGTACATGTCTGTCATGCAGATTTGTTTTTGAACAATGGGAATGAATAGCAGAAAGGGTTGCACCTAATTACTCCATCTTCAAGGTGATCCCTATAGCTCAAGAAAAAGCACAGATGAGGTTAAATGATAGGTTCCTTTTCAGTATGAAAAGTAGAAAGCTCAAATTCTGATGCTTTATAAAGTTACTTAGTAAGTGTAAAATACATTATTTCTAAGTGGGGGGGAAAAAAGCAAGGGATAGAGCCCAATACTGTGAGAGCTGGCCTGGTTTGCTTTATTTTTTCTTTGAAGGGTTTGCAATATGCTTTAGTCATGTTGAGGTATTGCAGGTTTGCCCTCTTTCGATTTCTTATTTCATTGTAGCATCTTATTTTAAAGCCCAGATTCTACAGAGTAATAAGATTGGTCTTCTGCACAACAAGAGTGAGCTAAGAATGATTGAAGACAATCCTGGTATAGTTTGAAAGTGCTTTCTAGTTATGTCTTGGACAGCATCGCAAGTTGGAAGTATTTCTCCATAAGAACAGAGCCACAATATCATGACATTCCTTCAGAGTCAGCGCAGGTATCGCTACAGAGTGCAGCACGGTGCTGTGTTGACAGATTTATTTGCAACTTTGAACACGCTTCATCTAAACTTGTTGATGCCTCTTTTTATGTTCCTGTGCAAACTAATCTTTAATGTTCAAAAGTACAGGAGGCAAAAATGCCTGCATTTGTGGCCAGGCTCTTCCTGGAAGAAGCTGTTAATAGTAGCCTTGGTATAGTGTGAGTAATAGAGGTGTACTGCCTGCTTTTGATATCTGCGTGACCTGTGTGTGCACGTAAGTCATGAGGCACCTGCTACTACCTGTACCATGTATGATGCTTCTATTTCCCTGGCTACTGCTAAACCCATATTGCTAAGCTCATGCAGCTCCGTAATCACAATGAAGAATCTCTCTCTTTATTGAGATCAGGGGCTAGAGGCTGTATGAGAGTTTGTCTCACACCTTATGTCGGTTGCAGAGCAGGGTGAGCTTCACAGAGGGCACTTAAATACCCTCAAATGGAGAGTATGTTTCTTCAAAGTTGTTCAACTTAATCATGGGTCAGCGCAGCTGATTTTAAGATTGGTTTTTGCCAGGTTTGTGGTACAAACAACCTTTGTGTTGTGAGGACTCTTGAACAGTCATCCATCACAATCTTACAGCAGCTTACTCAGGAGGTGATGGGCATGACATAGCAGTTAATCTTTTCGTATCTGATAGACCTAGTTCTCCTGCCTCCCTTGCTGGAGTACTCTGGGGTAAATGAGGCCTGTGCCTATATCGCTGTTGTGTAATTAGAAGCCAAATCTTCAGGAGCGCTGGTTGATGCACATTGTAATGAGGCTACTGCACCTTCTGTCTGAAAGGATCTGGTAGAGCGGGCTTGCCTAGAACTTCCTGACAGGTGTAATTACGTATAATATCACTCGTGCTGTTTACAGAACATAGCATGAGGTGATAGTTATTGCTTTTGAGAAAGGTGCAATCTTTTCTGAAATCATTTTTAAACATGATTCATGTGGAAAATTGGCATATACAGGCTTTGTAGCTAGACTGCCTGTTCCTACAAGTCCTTCATTTGGTTGTATTTAAAAAATATATGTTTTTAGACAATAATAGGGAAGGATGGTGAAGCAAAAATAAACAAACAAGTTTGTTTCTAAGAATAACAGGTGATTTTTTTTTCTCTTTATATCTAAATCTTTGTGGTTTCACGACTGCACTACTTGCTCTGCTAGTTCCCTTTAGCACAGAGGGGAGTTCCAGGCTCCTGCCTTTAACTTCTGTGGTATCACTGACAACAAGAACCACTCTTTCATGAATATTTTGCTATCAGTCATCTCTTGTCTGTTTTGGTTTTCATCTTTCTATGCTCAAAAGAGATGTCTTATAAGATATATTGAAGCACAAAGGACTCTTCTATTCACGGTATAGGGTCTATAAGGGGTTTCCATGGGGCCATATCTCTAAGCCCAATGCTTATTCTAAGTCTGTGAGAAGGAATTGGAATGCTCTCATAGGAATCTGTCTCAGAAGATTTAAACTGATGAATTTCCTTGCTTTTCCAATAAACCTATACATTCTCTGGAACAAAAACCTGTTCTTCAACAGAATCCAATACTTAAAAAAACTCCCATCCCAGAACCCATCCCTATTTCATTCTTCTAACTAATCCCAGGCATTTTATCCACTATGAGGTGCATAGCATTTGGGTAAAACATTCTAAACTGGAACTAAACCTGGAAACTTCTGTAGTAATGTTTAAATTTAGATCATACAAAAAAAGAATAAAAAATATAAAAGTCTAGTTTGGAGGACATCTATAGAGACTGTGCGGTCCAACTCTCGCTTAAAAGCAGAGTCTTAGATTATTTAATCCAGAGCCCCATGAAACTGTGTCCTAAATGTTTCCACTTTTCTGGGCAGCCTTTTCCCAAACATAACTGTGTTCAGTGAAGAATTTTCTTCAGGACTGCCTCTGAGGCAAATCATCATACTGACTTACAAAAGCTATGAGTGAAGTGATTTTACACTCATTTTCTCATAGACTTTATTGATTCACATTGCCCTGCATGGCAGACAAAATCACAAAAATGCATACTGTAAATATTATAGTCAAGATAATTTGTGTTACAGAGAAGACAGGGGATGCTGGTTGTACAGTCTCAAGTAGCCGTTGTGGTTCTTTGTTGATATAAAACTATATTTTTTGAACCAAGCTTTCCTACTTTTAGGAGGCAGAGGTTGTTAGAGGATGGTCCTTTAAAAGGTCTTGCTTGCTTGGACCCTCATTCATCTTGGAAAATAAGGAATAACCTTGCCTGATTTTTCCTTTATATGGTAGGAATAGGTTATATGATAGTTATTGCTGTCTTCCTGCTATTATGATGCAGTATCTTCTGCTGATGACACATCTCTTCTGTGGTCTTATCATAGTACAGATCTGCCGGTCTTCACGTGAACCAACATTCGTCAGTTTTACTCCTGAGAGTAATATCCTGGCAATGATGTTCTTTTAATCTTTGTTGTTCTGCCTCTTCTTGTACACACACATGCACTGCCATACATATTTCATTTGTACTAATTTTAATATTTCCATCACAAATCTCTACCATTCAAACTTGCCCCAAGATTGTGCCATGAGCATATTACACATTCATTTCTTTGACTCATACATGTATACATTAATAACAGTGTTCACTGGCAGAAGACAACAGTGCCAATGATTTACTGCCACTCTTACTCATTTAAAACTCTCCAGGAATCTATGAGGAAAAATATTCAAATACCCTTGTTTCAGTTAGAAGAAATCAATTAAACATGACTTGAGGGAAAAGTATTCTAATTCATACCTGCAACTACTGTCCAATTCAGTGAAGGTGTTTCTCTCCACTAAGGTATTTCTAACATAAAAAGACATGATAGAATTAGTCATGTTGAGATATTTATATTTATCATTGTTATTCCCATAGTGGTATGAAACTGCTGCTGTTCCTGTCACTTTGACATACAACTCCTTTCAAAATTATTTCAATTACTATTTCTATCTTCTCTTCTGACAATTGATTAGAACAGACTCTGAGGGTAGAACAATTACTTTGAAAATTAGTTTGAATCCATAATACTTGAAAATAGGAAGTGCTACTTGCTGTTATTAAACCAAGGAATGCTTCATCAAAGTCATCAAAAATGTCATTGGTTTAAAGTGAGGAAATTATCAAAGTGCAGGAGGTAGGTCACTGCTTGCCTTCTTTATGAAGAGACTAAGGAAGAGGACTATACTTTTATGGTTCTTCTCCAAAAAGGCACTATGTTGGCTTTAAGCATAGCTGAATAAAAGATAATAAAATCTTATCTGTCACACTGGTAAATAGAACTTGTTTATTATTTTCTTTTCATAGAAAATACTGTTAGCAACCCAATTACGTTAATATTCTGAAGTGTGACACTGAATAAAATCTTTTATTTAACTACTTTGTGCAAAGGATGATATTCTGCTCAAAATTATTGTTCTCACCTAGAACAACCTTCCACAGAAACCAGTGGGTGTCTGTTTGTTCAACTACCACCAGTTAGTAGATCGAATGGCTTTTAGATATCTTCATTAGTGATGAAGGCATGAATGTTTCTATAATAAATCATTGCATGTCACCTCTTTTCTGGCTGAAAGTTGTGCCACAGGAGGTTTAGACTCGACATTAGGAATAATTTTTTCACTGGAAGGGTGGTCAGGGATTGGCACAGCTGCCCAGGAAGGTGGTGGAGTTGCCATCCCTGGAGGTGTTTAAAAGACAGGTGGATGAGTTCTTTAGGGACCTGGTTTAGTGGGGAGACAGGTACAGTTGGACTCAAAGATCTTAGAGGTCTCTTCCAACCTTATGATTCCATGATTCTGTTAACTACCTTGTGCAAATTCCAACCTTAAAACACCTACTTACACAGTTTCATCACCTTTATATACACACTGTTCCCGATGCAGGTCAGAATTCTTGTCCTTGTACAAGTGTCAAATCATCTTGCTGAGACACTGAATGGCTTGCTCACCATTTTTAGGAGTCTGGAAAAGTGCTTCAATGGAGTTCAGATTTTTCTGTGCCTTGTCTAAAGATATCCTCAGGTGGCTTCTATAAATTATCAGGTTAATGTAGAGAGAAGGAAAGAAAGCAGTTTTCTGGGCTGGATACTTCTCAGTTCATCCTTCAACGAGTTACACGTAACTGAGTGTGCAAAGCCAGCTTAATCTTCTCCCTATATAAACCGAGGCTGCTTTAAAGGCACTTTGTCTTCAGACCTAGTAAGGGCAGTGGTCTCTGATCCTCTCTTTTTTTGGAGAGGAATGCTATCTGCCCCTGAAATCTCAGCCTAGATGGACCAGTGCACCAACATAAATCTAAGAGCTGGAGCTTTGCCTCAAAAACAGACAGTGCAGACCGCCTGGCAAGCCAGATGCTTCCACTAAAAAGCCTTAGGAAAACAGCATCATCTCCTCCTTCATCATACTTCCCAACTCCCGTCATACTGCCTGTAGAGAAAATTTGAAATGAGTTTGGTTAATTTGGCAGGTTAGTGGGGACTTTTTTTCCTGTATTTTCTCAAGAACTCAGTGCCTGAATTGTCTTGTACAGGGAAGTATTGTTTTCTGAGTAGAACAATCAGGAGTCTCTGGAAGACAGATATTCTAAAGCTTGGGAAGGCCAGTAACCCAGCCTTGTTCTGCCCTCATCTCTACTGCAGGTGTATTGCGTATAAGGAACATATGAGCTCTTAGAGACTCTACTGTCTTCCACCTCCCTTCAACCTCAGCACAGGTGTTAACAATCATGACTTTGACCTGAAGTTATGACTGCTCATGTCCATCTACTGAAGGGAAAACAGACAGGTGTTATCTTGCAGCAGAGCTGTAATAAAACTTAGTTTGAATACACTACCACAAGACTTTACTTGCTGCTGCTTACTGAAGGCTCACAAGCAGGCTGTCTCGGCTCTCCTGTTACCTGCACTGCAGGTTGTCTGCAGCCACATAGTATTCTTGTATACCTTTATATAACCAAGATTGTGTGGTATTTACTATTTTGAGTTTGTTAACAAACTAAGACCAGCCTTCACCTCTGTACATCCTGGGTCTGCATTGTATATTTCGTGATTGTTCATTCCCTGTGGATAAAACATCTTCAACGGGCACAGAGGAGTCGAGATTTCCTCTTATCCAAATTGTTCACACGTATTAGTTAAAAGCTACATGACCTCTGAGATACCTCACCAGTAAACTCTTTTCTTTCACACCTCATATTACCTCTTCACTGTTTCCTATTTTTAAGCTCATTTTCTATCCTAAAGCTATTATTTTAACCTATGTACCATAACTCTCTGTCTTATTCAATTATCTTCAGTGTGGAACCTTATTACTCTTTGAAACGCAAGTGTATGAAACACTGCAGTTCCCTTGCTCTTGCTGTAATAGTATTGTATCTTAAAGATGAAAGTGAGTTAGTTTAAGCAGGACTCTTATGGATCCACACTGGGTATTTAGAATCAAATTATTCACATGAAGGTCTTCAAAATATCTTCTTCAAAACATTTCTTCACCTATCTCCCTTCTCTCTTAACTAGGCTAATCAGGCTATAATTTGTTTGCAATGATAGATTTTGTTGCTTTTTTTATTCAATAGCAGTTGTAGGCTTCCTGTTTCCCAGTCCTCTGGAGTATGACCTGTGAGTAGAAAACATCTTCTTTGTCCTCTGGAAAGTTTGGAGCAAAATAACTTTAACAAATCTGCCACCTTCATCCTTGTTCCCTACTATCACTTTTTAGTGGACCAATTTTCTCTTTTATGGTCTGTCAAGTGAGAATATATGTGAAAAGTCCTTTATTTTAGTTGAACATTGCCTGGCAATTGGGGTGTTTGTTTATCTTCTTTTATACCTCTAACTGGAAAGAAACATACTGCTAGTTTAGCTTGGTAGCAAAACTTAGTAACTATGAAACACATCAGGCATTTTATTGATTACTAGTTGAATGACAGTTCTATATCGTCAAGAGTACAGCCCCGACACCTCAAAAGGAGGACCACATTCTTCTGTATTTTGGGATATTTGGACCCATATCTGAAACCTGTGAGAGTTGACAGACCCTTGCTGTAATAAATTGCTGATTCATGTATCACCCTTCTCATCAAAATGCTCTGCTCTATGCACAGCTAATATAAACAGAAGTTCTTCGGGAGCCCTTTCTCTGCCTTTATGAAGGGCTTGAGAGCTGTGAGTGCAGGATAGGCAGCACCCTATTCGGATAGTATGGAAGTTTGAAAAAAATAGAGAATAACAATTACTGTCTTTATCTATCCAAAGAAATAGGGAAATCAATTTACATTTAATAAAGCAATTCCTTTAACTGCTATGAGAGGAAGTATAGACTCTAGCTTAGTAATGCCAGCACATGTCTAGCTGTAGCTCATTTATGGGAAATGATGGTATTTCTGAGATCAGCATATGCTAAATCCCACTGAGCTTACCATGAGGGAAAGATTACTTCGCCTAGGGAATATCTGTATAATTGAATGCATTCAAAACAGAATATCAGAATCTCTCACTCATTTGGAGTTTCCATATGAAATGGAAGGTGTTTGTTTAAACTGAATGAACCTGTCCATTAGTAAAGTCATGAAAGAAACTCACTTTCAAGATCTTAGTAAGTATGAACTGCATTATTGTGCATTTAGTAGAATGGGATTGACCTCTTTAGGATGGTCCCTTAAAGCTTGCTTTGGTCTATTTCTGCAATTTTAAGGGACCTCTAACACCTTCTGTAGTCTTATTGGTGATGGAGTGGGGAGAAGGAATCTGCAATTCATACAGGGAAAAGTAAGCACTAGATCCTTAAGCAGAAATACTTTGGACATTTCTTCAAGTTTCTCAGTTGCCCTTCTGCTATGTACTTGTTTCCTGACAGGTACTTCTCTCAAATCCCCAATCCTGCCATACTAAAAACAGGACTTCTGCTTGACCAGACCAAGGCATGGCTCCCTGTGCATGTAGTAAGTTTTAACTCAATCTGAAGAAGAACTGACGTTTTTCTGTCAGATTAATTTTATCAGGGAATGCTGATTTTCAGTAATATTAAAAACATTCTTAATAGCTTTGTCAAGATGATTAATAACAAAACCAGGTTTTTTAGGTATGGAAAAATTGTTTTTCTTTTGACTTCTATACAAAGTTATAATACAATATAATCATGCTAAAAACAAAAGTGTCCCAAATGATTAATGAATAGCAGGGCAGAATGCATCCTCATGAGACTCACAGAGGGCTGCCACCCAGAGGGACCTCGAAAGGCCAGATTACTGGGCTGGCAGAAACCTCATAAATCTAGCAATAACAAGTAGGAATTCCTGCATTTGACTGGGAGGGAATAACCCTGTATACACAACAGTGCAGGTGCCTGTATGGGTGGATCTGGAGAAGGATAAGTTGCTGCATCCTCCATGCTTTTGCTGCAGTCAATGTTAACCACACAGGAGGCTGCACTAGCCAGGATGCAGCCGTGGGTTTGAGGGAGGTGGATGTTCCCTCCTCTCCAACATTTGAGTGTTGAAAGTTTTATGCCTGGTTTTGCCACCCTGCAGAACAAGCAACTGATAAACTGGAGCCAGTCCAGGAGAAGGCTGCCAAGCTGGTAAGGGGGCTGAAGAACATAGCATATCAAAAAAGACTGAGGGCACTGGGATGGTTTAGCCTGGGGAAGAGAAGGCATTTGAGGGAATCTTCACCTACTTGTAGGAGTCTTGCTAAAGAAGGTGGAAGACATGCGCTCCTCTGCGGCACACAGTAAAAGGAACATACTCAGTTGTTGCAAATTACTGCAAGGACAACTGTGAGTTACAATAGAAAGCTTTCACAAAGACAGTGGTCTAACACAGGAACAAGTCTCTGGAGATGCTTTGAAGCTCTTCAGACCCTTGGAAGTCCTTTCCAGTCTAAATTATTCTGTGAAAAATTGTGTTTAAGTTTGCTATAAGACTTGATCAGATCTTAGGTACTATGGATACTTTTTTATATTCTCCCAGAACGGAAAGAAATGGTCATAATGCTATCAGTTCCCATCCAAATAGTAGTGAGGTTGTTTTTTATTCAGTTTTAAAGTTGTCACAAACATAAATGAGTTAAATCTGATACTCCTACCCTCTGTTTTAGTTCAAGCAAATAGTGTATGGTCCTATACTAGTGATGGTAAATAAGGATCTTCCTCTCATTTCACTTTCTGACATGCTAAATAATGAGCAGCAATGTGCTTTACAGTTGAACTCCAATTTCATAATCAGGTTTCCTAGGGCAGAGCTCACAGACCACAAGAGACAGAAACCCCACTGTGCTGAGCGCTCTGCTAGCATGTTGTATTGGTTTCTCTGGCACTGCAAAATGTGTTATATTTCTAAATCAATCATATGGAGTTTTACAGTACAAATACTAAAAGAAAAAGACTCTGCTGGGCTCAAGAAGTGGGTTTGACCAGCCAAAGAATATTATTTTATAGTTTATTCAAAATCAAACTTAATCTTACTCATGCATAAGTACATGAAAATCTTAGCATTCATTTTAGATCCTTGGGTATTCACAGAAAAATTAATAACTCTGTATATGAATTAAGAATCTGCATTTAATGGCTTGTATTTTGTTGGCTGTGTAATTTAAAAGGCATTACTCTTGCAACCTGCTGAATGCTTAATGCAACTCACATTACTGATAGTATGCATTACAATCAGCTATACAGCATGCTTTAAAAGTTGTGCTAGTTCTACAAGTTAATTTGGAAGGCTGCAGCTTATATTGCAACATACATACTTGATTTTAATAGAGAAACCTTAAAGTATGTACAAGACCAAAATTATTTACTGAAGCAATTTGAGAATACTTTTAATGAACTACAGATAAGAGGATTCTTCATACTGCTTGGAGAATTCATAAATAAGGAGAAAATTATGAATTAATTCCTTGGCTCTCTGAGAGATAATAATATAAACAAAATCAGCCCTAGTTTGTTCTGTCTTTTAGACCAATATACTTGTGTGGCTAAGGTGGTGGTGTGCTTCCCAGGAGCACACCCGAGTACAATGTATTTATTTGTGTAACTGGCAAAGGAGAAAGGGGGTCTGACAGTCTTAAGGAAATCCAAGCGTATTTTAACTCGTTTTACCAGAAAATGTTCTATTAGCTGTTAGTTATTAATCTTACAGATGTGGATGCCAATGTGAAAAAAAACAACTTCAAGGAAAGGCATACAGCTGGTGTTGAGAGTGCAGAGTGCTGATAAACAGCGGAGTAAGAAAGATTACGTCCTTGCAGCCTGGGGTTTGATGGAAGTCATTGCCAAAGATGGATTCATTGGAGGGCGGGAGACAGAATTAAGACATCTTAATCTGGAATTTGGGGGAGGGATTATAAAGTACATGTTTCATAAATATGAACAAGGTCATACAACAGTAATTGTGAGAGATGGGAAGAGTCACTGGAGAGATGATGGGGAGGAACTAGAAATGAGTTATTAAATCTCACTCACTATGTGATAGGAGTAGGGGGGGATAAACCAGAAAAGAATGAGAGATTAAACAGAGAAAGAAATGGAAGGAAACAGAAAAGAAGCATCTTAAAAACTGGAACAAACAGGAGAGACAAAGGGAAGAGATTAGATGATAAATTTTGTTTCAGAGGAAAGAAGAGTATTATAGGAGTGAAGTGGGAAAGGGAGGTAAAAGAGGATAAAGACGAAAGAACATTTCGTCAGTTTTCTGTGTTGGTGTGGGAAATGAACAGAAAAATGAACCAGAAGTGTAATAAGGATTCAGCATCTAGGATTCAGTTAAGTCGAACCAATTGCAGACATTTGGGATTTCTTCAAACACTGCAGCATGCCATGCATCAAGA
This sequence comes from Geococcyx californianus, assembly GCA_013389885.1. NCBI lineage: Eukaryota > Metazoa > Chordata > Aves > Cuculiformes > Neomorphidae > Geococcyx > Geococcyx californianus. The sequence goes on along the minus strand of VWPV01022497.1, from coordinate 843 downwards.
AAGATGATTTGGCATCAGAGGATGTCGTCAAAAACATGAACTGGTGGCACTCTTTTCATCAGCAAATGTCAAAGCTTAGGAGGATTGACCTCTTCAGAAGAGAAAGAACATTGGAAGCAAACACCAACAACACAACTGAGCTGAGGTCAGCAGAGTTAGACTTACATGTGGGATAGCTGGGGCATAAAGGGGGGTTTGCTGAATAGTTGTTGAAGGAGATGGTCAATGAGAGAATTTAGAAGCAGAGCAGACCAACAAGTGAACTTTGGAAAACTTGTAAAAGCAACTGCAGTGGAGGTTTTGGGCCACTGAATGGCAGAATATAAATTCTTTTCCTAACTGTGTGAATCTCCGTGTTAGTGTTGGCCTGTACTTACGATACAGGTTAGAAACTTGTACAAGAACTTAACTGCTCTCATGGTCAGAAAGTTGAATCACAAACAAAACTAGCTCAGAGCCACTGGTTCTTTGCCATTCCTAGCTTTCAGTTTCAAGTAGCTCTGGCTCAAATACTTCTCATTCTCTTCTCTAAAATGGAACATCTATATCCCTACTGGATGTTTTTGTTTCCTTTCAAATACTAATTCAAATGTGAAGATAGCTGATCAGAACTGTATATCCCTTAAGGCATTGCTAGTGCATTTTGAAGAGTGCTAGGAACAGTATCTAGCAGTGTCTGACTTTTCCACAGCTGCCTGACAATGGTCTTCTTATGGTTAAAACACAAACCCTGGCTGAAACAGGGCTTAAGACTAAATGAAGATGGGAAAACAAGGGCACAGCTGCTTGAGATGGAAGGCTCATCATCAAGGAGATTGAAGTGGGGCTGGAGAACAAGCCCTA